>OX328129.1:57952055-57959555 GCA_946811695.1 Gonocerus acuteangulatus | reverse complement strand
AAGGTAAGTCTGAAAAAAAAAGAAAATTTTACAATTAGTAAATAGTTGGTTCAAAACAAGTTAATGAGCACAAAAATAATTCTAATTAAGCACTCTCATATTTTAATAAAGTTGCTATACTGTTGTGTTTAATTAGAAGTATATAGTATATAATAGAATAACATAGATTAGATCACGGGAGAATAGCAGGGGTCAAAAATAATTGTTAACTTTTATTTTCAAAAAGTATTTATTAAACTTTTACTTTTATTTTCATTTTGAAAAAGTAAAAGTTATAAAATAAATTAGATTGATTTGTTTCTACTCGTATTCTAGTCCATTTTATTATATTATATTATTTTCTTTTCAACTATATTTCCAGTTACTCAATTCGACCTTTTTTTCTGTTGCCTATAATTCACTATATTTTTCAATTAGACTCAACTCTTCGATGTAAAATATAATTAGTAACTATTTACTGACACTGTTTTCTAAAATAACCTGTTATCCTGAGATGTTTTTCTGGATTGAAGTGTATGGCTGGTATTTCCTCCCGAGACGTGCTTATATCCCAGCGGAAGAGTGTTTTTGTTTGAGAAACCTGGAAGGAGAGATAGGATGAAGTTTGTTTTCCAAGTGTGACGTCGGCGAGAAAGCAATCGAAGAAGTGTCTAGAAAAAGCCTCACACAACTATTGTTTTTCCAAGGGGGATATCTTCAAGGAATACTCTTGCGACAAGTCACTTCAACAAGTCACCAGTCGTCACTTTCTTTCGGTGAGTCTTCTTGGTCACTTCAACATGTACAAGAGTCACTACTCGGCAGATACTGAAAATTGCTCTGAGGAATTGTTATGAATATTCTAGGTGAAAAACAGTGCAATAAGGTTGATGACATATCATGAAGAATACTATTTTTCTATTGTTTCGGAGTTGTGACGTCTGTCATGCAAGAATCTGCATAACTAAGCACAGTTTTCAGAATGTTGGTTAGTTCACGAAACAATGCGAAAGAATTTGCTTCCATTGACTGCTCCAGCAGTCGAGAGCAGCTGGGCCCTGAGTACCGTTGACTTCTGTAAAAGTCGGAGGAAAGACGGGTCCCACGTACGTTGTCTTGTACAGCAGTCGAGAGCAGCTGGGCCCTGAGTACCGTTGACTTCTGTAAAAGTCGGAGGAAAGACGGGTCCCACGTACGTTGTCTTGTACAGCAGTCGAGAGCAGCTGGGCCCTGAGTACCGTTGACTTCTGTAAAAGTCGGAGGAAAGACGGGTCCCACGTACGTTGTCTTGTACAGCAGTCGAGAGCTCCCCAAATTTATTTTTTTCATTTCTCGTCGATAGAGCCATCTAGCGTTACTTCTTGTAATACTGCCTGTTACTAGGGGGTATTTGAATGATGTTTTTGGCCGTGTGATCCACTCAGGCGTATTATAACTTGATAACCTCACAAAGCTTAAATAACTTTAAATACACTTTTTATTTACATTTTTAACCACCTGACTCAATCTAAAACAACCTTTCTCGTCAATTCCTTCTTCAGCGTATTTTTCAATATTATACACCTGGTGGCGCTAAATGCCTTGGAACGCGATGTGCCTTGTTTATGGGTGCGGCCAAGATTAGTCGCATTTTTTATTTGCGGTGTCATAAATGGCTGAGCGGAGAAACCATATCCGTGGTAAGAATTAAGTTATTGAAAAAACACAAACTATAAGATGGACCACATGAAGGATATAATGAGAGAATGAGTAGAGGAGTGAGAGACGTGGAGAGGTTTCAGGTGGAATCCGAGATCAAAGCGTCGAGGTAGGACTATTAGCATGCTACTTGAAGGGTCCACACCCCACCTGAAGCCAATAATTGCTTGGTTTGGCCCTTTAACACTGCCCAAGGGAAATCAAAGGCTACGGTGTGGCAAATAACCGTCTAAAGAGGTTCTGAAACTTCCATAGATAATTGGTATGTGGACGTTCCAAAGAGGGAGCTACACTATCACAGATAATTGGTATTTGGACATCCAAGGAGATTCTGAAACTTATACAAAAACTTGGGATGCGGCTGTCTAAAGAAGTTCTGGAACTTCTACAGAAGATGGGTATGTGGACATCTAAAGAGACCCAGAATCTTCAATAGATAATAGGAATGAGGGCATCCAAAGCAGTTCTGAAACATTAATTGGTAATTGATTAGCGGATATCCAAAGACGTTCTGAAACTTCTATAGATATATTGTATGCGGACATCTAAAGAGATGATATAACACCCACAGATTGATATGCGGACGTCCAAAAAGCTTTTTAAACTTCCATGGATAATTAGTATGCTTACAATCAAAAATGTTCTGAAACTTTCACAGATAATTGTCAGATGGAGATCGAAAGAAGTCCTGATACATCCAAACATTGTTTGTACCCGGATATGTAAAGAAGTTTTTGTGTGCGGACATCCTCTGAAGGGTCTCTGAAACCTCTACAGAAAATTGGTATGCAGACATCCAAAAGGCACTGAACCTTTTACAGAAAATCGGTATGCAGACATGTAAGGGAGCTCTGAAACCTCTACAGAAAATCGGTACGCGGACATATAAGGAGGCTCTGAAACCTCGACAGAAAATCGGTATGCGGACATCTAAAGAGAAGCTAATTTTAGCTTATCTATTTTGGCACTTTGTTTTAACACCCACAGATAATTATTATGTGAACATCCAAAGAGGTCCATAGATAATTAGTGATTTGGACATCGAAAGAGGTTCTGATACTTTCTCAGATAATTGGCACGTGGATATCCAAAGAGACGCCAAAACGTCCATAGATTATTGATACGAGTTCATCTTCGTATACGAACACCCAAAGAGGTTCTCAAACTTTCAAAGGTAATTGTTATGTGGATATACAAAAAAGTTCTGATACATCCATAAATAACTGACATCCGGATATTTAAAGATGCTTTGAATCTTTCATAGGTAATTAGTATTTGGACATGCAATGAGATGCTGAAACTTCCATAGATAATTGATATTTATTTTTGGTTTTTGTTATTATTACATCCAAGGTTTCCTTTGGGCCTTATATATATATATATATATATATATATATATATATATATATATATATATACATATATACATATAATATATATAGGCATTTAATGTGTTTTTTAATCTAATATAGTTATGTATTCTTGCAACCAAAAAGGTCCTAATTCTTCAATAGGTAAATGTCATAGATAATTGGTATGGGTGCAATTCAAGAGGTTTTGGAACTTCTATAGATAATTAATATTTGGAATCCAATTTTTTTTTTTTTTTTAATTTTTTACAATGTGTCTGGGAACAACTACTTCGTTTCTGAGACTTCCATAGATAATTGGCGACTCTTCAGAACTTCTGGACAAATGGAAGTCCATTTGATAAAATTATTAGGACATAAGTCCCAAAAGGTAAGACACCTTGTTAGCATTTATCAGAAGGGGAATTGTGTAAGATAACTCTTGGGTTATAAGAGGAGGGGATGAAAGGAAGGCATAACAATGGGACTATGATCCCTTCCCATTATAGCCACTAATCACCCAACATTAAATAATGATCTCCATTGTACCATGTTCCACTCCTTGTCTTCAAATCCATCCTTCTCCTCGGTTACTCTCTCTCTCTCTCTCTCTCTATCACCTCAATTCTCTCTCCCCTCTGATTAGCCATGTTGTAAAGCCTTTACAATCAATATCAGAACAAAGGTGGATATATTGATTGCCATTACTTAGGGCATTAATAATAATTATGAGTATAAATTATGCCTTATTGTGTACAATAGGATGTCTAGATTGTCTCTTAGTCAGTTATTTGGAATCATTACTGAAAAATCAATATTCATTACATTCTTTTTTCATCATATATATATTGATTTCTTTATTTGTTAATTTATCCTGTATAATGTATAAGATACAAGGTTACCCAACTTCATACTTCAAGGACACTCAGATGAAATTGAAAGAGGCCTACACAAGCTCTTTTCTGCTCCGACCAGTGGCTGGAATCGATGGGTAAGACATTAACGCATTAAGGCATTGCTGACACTTACATGGTCACTGCAGCAGATCTCCCGTCCACTGCCTTTTGAGTCGCCTTGGTGTAGAGAGTGGGTGGGTGACGCTCGATAGAGAGTGGACTTCTGGATTTCGATGAGTTGAAAGTTCGGCGTGGAAAAGTTAGAATCTGGATAATATAACATCTTTAACGAGTGGATATTGTGGTCTTTATGGAGGTTGAGGTTGGAAACGTAGAACGGAGAATCGATTATTTTTCTTAGGACTTAGAAGGCGTCGCGTCTGATGTTCGATGTTTTCGCAGTTCCCCAGAGTTCTGATCCTTACGTCCAAATTCATTACATTAACGATATGATTTTGAAACAACATATTTGATTTTTCGCAAAACTTTTCTGGTAAATATTTTGAGCTGGACAGAGTCGGATAAAAGGCTGCTGGACCTCAAACAAAGTCCAGCAAACGAAAAACAAAGTAAATTTTAAACGTTTTCTCCGTTTATTTCGCACGAATTTCACTGAATTTTAGGAACCTGAATTCCGATGAATAACAGGCTTTTCGCCGGCGACATATTTTTGCTATGTTTCTTGAAAAATGAATCAATATTGAAGATTATAGAGCACGAAAATACAAATATCATCAGTTCCGAAACGTCGAAATTTCTCATCTACAGTTGAGTATTTAAAAGTTACAATTTGTGTAAAAATTGTTACATGAAAGTTTGAATTGCCAGTTTTATTTATTTTTAAAATGGGAATTATGATATTGTAACTTCTTATTATCGAAGTTTTTATCTAAGTGCTCTATACCATGTTCAAAATTGGTTAGAAAAATATTTTTCAACCACACTGAAAGCGAATAAACATCTCAGGTATATATGTTCTCTCGAAAGGAAGCTGCTTCGGCGTGTAAGTCAGGCAAGGCACATAAGCCCAGTATCTGTTATCCGAGGAGCTGTTATCGGCGTACCTGTTAATATCATAATTTATATTCTGTTTGTGATAGCAACATAATCAACATTGTAACTAATAGTCAGGAGCTGAGATAACAAGAATTCCTCGCTCTTCAACTTGGAGAATCACCATTCATTTTCACTTGCTGATTAATTGTATTTTTATGAATTAGTCTAGTAATATTTTTTTAAGAAATCCTATCAAACATCTTTCATTTTTATATATTTACGTCAAAGCTCAAACTTTAAATATTCTCTTAAATCTTGGCAAAAATGGTAACTTTTAAAGCTAAATGGCCGACTTATAATGGCGTAAATTATTTGTATTACTTAATATTTCTTATCTATCTCTAACGTAAAATAAAGGTCGAAGAAAGCTGAATGATATGTTTGGTGATATATTAGAAAGGGTTTTTTATTCCCAGAGTCCAAGGTTGAAGCAATAGTGCTGTTTCACTACAGGTGATGATTGTGTGAGCTCCATACAGGTTTATATGCGTCATTTATGAGCAGAATGAAATCCCCGACAATTATACACAACCGAGGGGTTGTAGGCTTGGGAGATCCTTAGACATTCCTTACGAAATGATGACAGAGAGAGAGAGAGAGTAGTCTATATACCGGCTTAATGCTCAACAGTTTTAAGGTTCTGCATATATGAGCACTAGAATGAACAGGTTGTAGGTTTGAGAGATCCTTAGACAATCCTTACGAAATGATGACAGAGAGAGAGTAGTCTATATACCGGCTTAATGCTCAACAGTTTTAAGGTTCTGCATATATGAGCACTAGAATGAACAGGTTGTAGGCTTGGGAGATCCTTAGACATTCCTTACGAAATGATGACAGAGAGAGAGTAGTCTATATACCGGCTTAATGCTCAACAGTTTTAAGGTTCTGCATATATGAGCACTAGAATGAACAGGTTGTAGGCTTGGGAGATCCTTAGACATTCCTTACGAAATGATGACAGAGAGAGAGTAGTCTATATACCGGCTTAATGCTCAACAGTTTTAAGGTTCTGCATATATGAGCACTAGAATGAACAGGTTGTAGGCTTGGGAGATCCTTAGACATTCCTTACGAAATGATGACAGAGAGAGAGTAGTCTATATACCGCTTAATGCTCAACAGTTTTAAGGTTCTGTATATATGAGCACTAGAATGAACAGGTTGTAATTCAATCTAAGTAAGTTTTCGGTATTAATTTGAAACAATCCGTTAAAATATTTGAGTTTTACAACTTCTAATGGTAATCGATTAAATATTTTTTAAATTGCTTAAAGGCCCATTTTTTTCTGTATCCTTTTTTTAAAAAAGAAAAAAAATCATTCATTGTGAATGTTGTGTGAGTATAACGTATTTTTAGCCCAACTTTGATGCTATATAACTCTATAACCAGTAGAGTCTCAATCACCAAACTGATACTATTTGTTTACGTCATAAAGAGGTTTTAGCTGTATATATTTCATAATTTTCGACCCAGGCCCTTTTTGAGATAGTGTCTTTCAAATATCGAAAAAATACGATTAGGGCAAACTTTGAAAAATTATATAAAAAAAAAAGAAAACAGTTCGCAAGCTTGAAACTTCTGCAGCATGTCGTCAAATAATACATCAACGCAAGGAAAAATAATTGAGTCTTTATTCCTTCAAATAATTTTGCAGCTCTAAAACTCTCGTTTTACGTTAATTTTTTTTTTTTTTTTTCTGCAATTTTCCATACTATTTACAAAACACAACGCTGGAACAAAAATCAAGAGCATATCGTTCTGATAATTTCAGTGTTTATTCTGTTTTGATACCTATGAAATTAACAGAGTTAGATACATTTACGTAAAACTTGTTTTCGAACGAAAAGTAGTTCAAAATGCAAACTTAAAATGGGCCGGCAAAAAAAAAACAATAACTAAGACCCAGAATTTTTTTTGCTGCAGGTTTGAACTCGACTAGTATAGGGGAATAACTGCTAAAAAATTAGGAAAACCAAAAAATTCCAGCAACAAATTTGATTGAAAATGGGTGATTTATAATGAATTGACCCTAATACTCTTCAATGCCATTACAACATAAAATGCCAAAAATGGACTTGGTCTAGTTGTGCTCTGATCACTCTCTCTCTCTCTCTCTCTCTCTCCCTCATCTCTCTCTCTCTCTCTCCTCTCTCTCCTCTCTCTCTCTCTCTCTCTCTCTCTCTCTTTTTTCCTTCTCTGCTCCCGCTGTGCCTTAAGGCTGCCCTTATACCAGCGGTTCTGTCCCAATTTATAAATTTTGAGTGCGCGAAATTTTAATAGGCCAGTACAGCTCCACCTTCGTTCTTTGTTATGAAGAAAGGCTAAGCCTTTATACAACAATATTGGGATTTATTAAGTCGATTCAGAATTTAGGGCACCCGCAATTGGAAAACCTCTGCCTCTGCTCAGAGGGTCTCCAATAATATCTATCCTAACCTATCCTAATATAATTCTAGATGATTTATTACAATATTTACAATAACATTATACCATGAACAAACTATATACATATTACTGC
>OX328129.1:57860766-57951855 GCA_946811695.1 Gonocerus acuteangulatus | reverse complement strand
CTTTTTTTTTTTTTTTCACTCCATTGGTATTCCGTAAGGAATCTTCATAATTCATTGTTATATCCAGTTTTAACTATATTCCATTTTAGCATAAGATAAACAACATATTGTTTTATAACTACTCCTTCATTCAAACTACGATTTTAATACGCCTATAATTCCCGTAACAGTGTCCCCTTTGCATGTACACATTAAAGGCTGGGTGAGCCTAGGTAATTCTTACCATCGAGCTAATAAATGAAATCTTTTTAAGTGCGCTCATGTTTCGAACGGAGCTACTCCCTAAGTCGAGTGCTGAACGACTGAGATCCTACAGCGACAATAAAAAATATAACTAAAAAAACAAAAATCTCACCTGGTCATTGGATCGACATTTCCTGAAGCAGCAATATAAGGTAAGTCTGAAAAAAAAAGAAAATTTTACAATTAGTAAATAGTTGGTTCAAAACAAGTTAATGAGCACAAAAATAATTCTAATTAAGCACTCTCATATTTTAATAAAGTTGCTATACTGTTGTGTTTAATTAGAAGTATATAGTATATAATAGAATAACATAGATTAGATCACGGGAGAATAGCAGGGGTCGAAAATAATTGTTAACTTTTATTTTCAAAAAGTATTTATTAAACTTTTACTTTTATTTTCATTTTGAAAAAGTAAAAGTTATAAAATAAATTAGATTGATTTGTTTCTACTCGTATTCTAGTCCATTTTATTATATTATATTATTTTCTTTCAACTATATTTCCAGTTACTCAATTCGACCTTTTTTTCTGTTGCCTATAATTCACTATATTTTTCAATTAGACTCAACTCTTCGATGTAAAATATAATTAGTAACTATTTACTGACACTGTTTTCTAAAATAACCTGTTATCCTGAGATGTTTTTCTGGATTGAAGTGTATGGCTGGTATTTCCTCCCGAGACGTGCTTATTATCCCAGCGGAAGAGTGTTTTTGTTTGAGAAACCTGGAAGGAGAGATAGGATGAAGTTTGTTTTCCAAGTGTGACGTCGGCGAGAAAGCAATCGAAGAAGTGTCTAAAAAAAGCCTCACACAACTATTGTTTTTCCAAGGGGGATATCTTCAAGGAATACTCTTGCGACAAGTCACTTCAACAAGTCACCAGTCGTCACTTTCTTTCGGTGAGTCTTCTTGGTCACTTCAACATGTACAAGAGTCACTACTCGGCAGATACTGAAAATTGCTCTGAGGAATTGTTATGAATATTCTAGGTGAAAAACAGTGCAATAAGGTTGATGACATATCATGAAGAATACTATTTTTCTATTGTTTCGGAGTTGTGACGTCTGTCATGCAAGAATCTGCATAACTAAGCACAGTTTTCAGAATGTTGGTTAGTTCACGAAACAATGACGAAAGAATTTGCTTCCATTGACTGCTCCAGCAGTCGAGAGCAGCTGGGCCCTGAGTACCGTTGACTTCTGTAAAAGTCGGAGGAAAGACGGGTCTCACGTACGTTGTCTTGTACAGCAGTCGAGAGCTCCCAAATTTCTTTTTTTCATTTCTCGTCGATAGAGCCATCTAGCGTTACTTCTTGTAATACTGCCTGTTACTAGGGGGTATTTGAATGATGTTTTTGGCCGTGTGATCCACTCAGGCGTATTATAACTTGTTAACCTCACAAAGCTTAAATAACTTTAAATACACTTTTTATTTACATTTTTAACCACCTGACTCAATCTAAAACAACCTTTCTCGTCAATTCCTTCTTCAGCGTATTTTTCAATATTATACACCTGGTGGCGCTAAATGCCTTGGAACGCGATGTGCCTTGTTTATGGGTGCGGCCAAGATTAGTCGCATTTTTTATTTGCGGTGTCATAAATGGCTGAGCGGAGAAACCATATCCGTGGTAAGAATTAAGTTATTGAAAAAACACAAACTATAAGATGGACCACATAAAGGATATAATGAGAGAATGAGTAGAGGAGTGAGAGACGTGGAGAGGTTTCAGGTGGAATCCGAGATCAAAGCGTCGAGGTAGGACTATTAGCATGCTACTTGAACGGTCCACACCCCACCTGAAGCCAATAATTGCTTGGTTTGGCCCTTTAACACTGCCCAAGGGAAATCAAAGGCTACGGTGTGGCAAATAACCGTCTAAAGAGGTTCTGAAACTTCCATAGATAATTGGTATGTGGACGTTCCAAAGAGGGAGCGAAACTATCACAGATAATTGGTATTTGGACATCCAAGGAGATTCTGAAACTTATACAAAAACTTGGGATGCGGCTATCTAAAGAAGTTCTGGAACTTCTACAGAAGATGGGTATGTGGACATCTAAAGAGACCCAGAATCTTCAATAGATAATAGGAATGAGGGCATCCAAAGCAGTTCTGAAACATTAATTGGTAATTGATTAGCGGATATCCAAAGACGTTCTGAAACTTCTATAGATATATTGTATGCGGACATCTAAAGAGATGATATAACACCCACAGATTGATATGCGGACGTCCAAAAAGCTTTTTAAACTTCCATGGATAATTAGTATGCTTACAATCAAAAATGTTCTGAAACTTTCACAGATAATTGTCAGATGGAGATCGAAAGAAGTCCTGATACATCCAAACATTGTTTGTACCCGGATATGTAAAGAAGTTTTTGTGTGCGGACATCCTCTGAAGGGTCTCTGAAACCTCTACAGAAAATTGGTATGCAGACATCCAAAAGGCACTGAACCTTTTACAGAAAATCGGTATGCAGACATGTAAGGGAGCTCTGAAACCTCTACAGAAAATCGGTACGCGGACATATAAGGAGGCTCTGAAACCTCGACAGAAAATCGGTATGCGGACATCTAAAGAGAAGCTAATTTTAGCTTATCTATTTTGGCACATTGTTTTAACACCCACAGATAATTATTATGTGAACATCCAAAGAGGTCCATAGATAATTAGTGATTTGGACATCGAATGAGGTTCTGATACTTTCTCAGATAATTGGCACGTGGACATCCAAAGAGACGCCAAAACGTCCATAGATTATTGATACGAGTTCATCTTCGTATACGAACACCCAAAGACGTTCTCAAACTTTCAAAGGTAATTGTTATGTGGATATACAAAAAAGTTCTGATACATCCATAAATAACTGACATCCGGATATTTAAAGAAGCTTTGAATCTTTCATAGATAATTAGTATTTGGACATGCAATGAGATGCTGAAACTTCCATAGATAATTGATATTTATTTTTGGTTTTTGTTATTATTACATCCAAGGTTTCCCTTGGGCCTTATATAATGGATATATATATATATATATATATATATATATATATATATATATACATATAATATATATAGGCATTCAATGTGTTTTTTAATCTACAATAGTTATGTATCCTTGCAACCAAAAAGGTCCTAATTCTTCAATAGGTAAATGTCATAGATAATTGGTATGGGTGCAATTCAAGAGGTTTTGGAACTTCTATGGATAATTAATATTTGGAATCCAATTTTTTTATTTTTTATTTTTTACAATGTGTCTGGGAACAACTACTTCGTTTCTGAGACTTCCATAGATAATTGGCGACTCTTCAGAACTTCTGGACAAATGGAAGTCCATTTGATAAAATTATTAGGACATAAGTCCCAAAAGGTAAGACACCTTGTTAGCATTTATCAGAAGGGGAATTGTGTAAGATAACTCTTGGGTTATAAGAGGAGGGGATGAAAGGAAGGCATAACAATGGGACTATGATCCCTTCCCATTATAGCCACTAATCACCCAACATTAAATAATGATCTCCATTGTACCATGTTCCACTCCTTGTCTTCAAATCCATCCTTCTCCTCGGTTACTCTCTCTCTCTCTCTATCACCTCAATTCTCTCTCTCCTCTGATTAGCCATGTTGTAAAGCCTTTACAATCAATATCAGAACAAAGGTGGATATATTGATTGCCATTACTTAGGGCATTAATAATAATTATGAGTATAAATTATGCCTTATTGTGTACAATAGGATGTCTAGATTGTCTCTTAGTCAGTTATTTGGAATCATTACTGAAAAATCAATATTCATTACATTCTTTTTTCATCATATATATATTGATTTCTTTATTTGTTAATTTATCCTGTATAATGTATAAGATACAAGGCTACCCAACTTCATACTCCAAGGACACTCAGATGAAATTGAAAGAGGCCTACACAAGCTCTTTTCTGCTCCGACCAGTGGCTGGAATCGATGGGTAAGACATTAACGCATTAAGTCATTGCTGACACTTACATGGTCACTGCAGCAGATCTCCCGTCCACTGCCTTTTGAGTCGCCTTGGTGTAGAGAGTGGGTGGGTGACGGTCGATAGAGAGAGTGGACTTCTGGATTTCGATGAGTTGAAAGTTCGGCGTGGAAAAGTTAGAATCTGGATAATATAACATCTTTAACGAGTGGATATTGTGGTCTTTATGGAGGTTGAGGTTGGAAACGTAGAACGGAGAATCGATTATTTTTCTTAGGACTTAGAAGGCGTCGCGTCTGATGTTCGATGTTTTCGCAGTTCCCCAGAGTTCTGATCCTTACGTCCAAATTCATTACATTAACGATATGATTTTGAAACGACATATTTGATTTTTTGCAAAACTTTTCCGGTAAATATTTTGAGCTGGACAGAGTCGGATAAAAGGCTGCTGGATCTCAAACAAAGTCCAGCAAACGAAAAACAAAGTAAATTTTAAACGTTTTCTCCGTTTATTTCGCACGAATTTCACTGAATTTTAGGAAACTGAATTCCGATGAATAACAGGCTTTTCGCCGGCGACATATTTTTGCAATGTTTCTTGAAAAATGAATCAATATTGAAGATTATAGAGCACGAAAATACAAATATCATCAGTTCCGAAACGTCGAAATTTCTCATCTACAGTTGTGTATTTAAAAGTTACAATTTTTGTAAAAATTGTTACATGAAAGTTTGAATTGCCAGTTTTATTTATTTTTAAAATGGGAATTATGATATTGTAACTTCTTATTATCGAAGTTTTTATCTAAGTGCTCTATACCATGTTCAAAATTGGTTAGAAAAATATTTTTCAACCACACTGAAAGCGAATAAACATCTCAGGTATATATGTTCTCTCGAAAGGAAGCTGCTTCGGCGTGTAAGTCAGGCAAGGCACATAAGCCCAGTATCTGTTATCCGAGGAGCTGTTATCGGCGTACCTGTTAATATCATAATTTATATTCTGTTGTGATAGCAACATAATCAACATTGTAACTAATAGTCAGGAGCTGAGATAACAAGAATTCCTCGCTCTTCAACTTGGAGAATAACCATTCATTTTCACTTGCTGATTTATTGTATTTTTATGAATTAGTCTAGTAATCTTTTTTTAAGAAATCCTATCAAACATCTTTCATTTTTAAATATTTACGTCAAAGCTCAAACTTTAAATATTCTCTTAAATCTTGGCAAAAATGGTAACTTTTAAAGCTAAATGGCCGATTTATAATGGCGTAAATTATTTTTATTACTTAATATTTCTTATCTATCTCTAACGTAAAATAAAGGTCGAAGAAAGCTGAATGATATGTTTGGTGATATATTAGAAAGGGCTTTTTATTCCCAGAGTCCAAGGTTGAAGCAATAGTGCTGTTTCACTACAGGTGATGATTGTGTGAGCTCCATACAGGTTTACATGTGTCATTTATGAGCAGAATGAAATCCCGACAATTATACACAACCGAGGGGTTGTAGGCTTGGGAGATCCTTAGACATTCCTTACGAAATGATGACAGAGAGAGAGTAGTCTATATACCGGCTTAATGCTCAACAGTTTTAAGGTTCTGCATATATGAGCACTAGAATGAACAGGTTGTAGGCTTGGGAGATCCTTAGACATTCCTTACGAAATGATGACAGAGAGAGAGTAGTCTATATACCGGCTTAATGCTCAACAGTTTTAAGGTTCTGCATATATGAGCACTAGAATGAACAGGTTGTAGGCTTGGGAGATCCTTAGACACTCCTTACGAAATGATGACAGAGAGAGAGTAGTCTATATACCGGCTTAATGCTCAACAGTTTTAAGGTTCTGCATATATGAGCACTAGAATGAACAGGTTGTAGGCTTGGGAGATCCTTAGACACTCCTTACGAAATGATTACAGAGAGAGAGTAGTCTATATACCGGCTTAATGCTCAACAGTTTTAAGGATCTGCATATATGAGCACTAGAATGAACAGGTTGTAGGTTTGGGAGATCCTTAAGACATTCCTTACGAAATGATGACAGAGAGAGAGTAGTCTATATACCGGCTTAATGCTCAACAGTTTTAAGGTTCTGCATATATGAGCACTAGAATGAACAGGTTGTAGGTTTGGGAGATCCTTAAGACATTCCTTACGAAATGATGACAGAGAGAGAGTAGTCTATATACCGGCTTAATGCTCAACAGTTTTAAGGTTCTGCATATATGAGCACTAGAATGAACAGGTTGTAGGTTTGGGAGATCCTTAAGACATTCCTTACGAAATGATGACAGAGAGAGAGAGTAGTCTATGTACCGGCTTAATGCTCAACAGTTTTAAGGTTCTGCATATATGAGCACTAGAATGAACAGGTTGTAGGTTTGGGAGATCCTTAAGACATTCCTTACGAAATGATGACAGAGAGAGAGTAGTCTATATACCGGCTTAATGCTCAACAGTTTTAAGGTTCTGCATATATGAGCACTAGAATGAACAGGTTGTAGGTTTGGGAGATCCTTAAGACATTCCTTACGAAATGATGACAGAGAGAGAGTAGTCTATATACCGGCTTAATGCTCAACAGTTTTAAGGTTCTGCATATATGAGCACTAGAATGAACAGGTTGTAGGCTTGGGAGATCCTTAGACACTCCTTACGAAATGATGACAGAGAGAGAGTAGTCTATATACCGGCTTAATGCTCAACAGTTTTAAGGTTCTGCATATATGAGCACTAGAATGAACAGGTTGTAGGTTTGGGAGATCCTTAAGACATTCCTTACGAAATGATGACAGAGAGAGAGTAGTCTATATACCGGCTTAATGCTCAACAGTTTTAAGGTTCTGCATATATGAGCACTAGAATGAACAGGTTGTAGGTTTGGGAGATCCTTAAGACATTCCTTACGAAATGATGACAGAGAGAGAGTAGTCTATGTACCGGCTTAATGCTCAACAGTTTTAAGGTTCTGCATATATGAGCACTAGAATGAACAGGTTGTAGGTTTGGGAGATCCTTAAGACATTCCTTACGAAATGATGACAGAGAGAGAGTAGTCTATATACCGGCTTAATGCTCAACAGTTTTAAGGTTCTGCATATATGAGCACTAGAATGAACAGGTTGTAGGTTTGAGAGATCCTTAAGACATTCCTTACGAAATGATGACAGAGAGAGAGTAGTCTATATACCGGCTTAATGCTCAACAGTTTTAAGGTTCTGCATATATGAGCACTAGAATGAACAGGTTGTAGGTTTGGGAGATCCTTAAGACATTCCTTACGAAATGATGACAGAGAGAGAGTAGTCTATGTACCGGCTTAATGCTCAACAGTTTTAAGGTTCTGCATATATGAGCACTAGAATGAACAGGTTGTAGGTTTGAGAGATCCTTAAGACATTCCTTACGAAATGATGACAGAGAGAGAGTAGTCTATATACCGGCTTAATGCTCAACAGTTTTAAGGTTCTGCATATATGAGCACTAGAATGAACAGGTTGTAGGTTTGGGAGATCCTTAAGACATTCCTTACGAAATGATGACAGAGAGAGAGTAGTCTATGTACCGGCTTAATGCTCAACAGTTTTAAGGTTCTGCATATAGGAGCACTAGAATGAACAGGTTGTAGGTTTGGGAGATCCTTAAGACATTCCTTACGAAATGATGACAGAGAGAGAGTAGTCTATATACCGGCTTAATGCTCAACAGTTTTAAGGTTCTGCATATATGAGCACTAGAATGAACAGGTTGTAGGTTTGGGAGATCCTTAAGACATTCCTTACGAAATGATGACAGAGAGAGAGTAGTCTATGTACCGGCTTAATGCTCAACAGTTTTAAGGTTCTGCATATATGAGCACTAGAATGAACAGGTTGTAGGTTTGGGAGACCCTTAAGACATTCCTTACGAAATGATGACAGAGAGAGAGTAGTCTATATACCGGCTTAATGCTCAACAGTTTTAAGGTTCTGCATATATGAGCACTAGAATGAACAGGTTGTAGGCTTGGGAGATCCTTAGACACTCCTTACGAAATGATGACAGAGAGAGAGTAGTCTATATACCGGCTTAATGCTCAACAGTTTTAAGGTTCTGCATATATGAGCACTAGAATGAACAGGTTGTAGGTTTGGGAGATCCTTAAGACATTCCTTACGAAATGATGACAGAGAGAGAGTAGTCTATATACCGGCTTAATGCTCAACAGTTTTAAGGTTCTGCATATATGAGCACTAGAATGAACAGGTTGTAGGTTTGGGAGATCCTTAAGACATTCCTTACGAAATGATGACAGAGAGAGAGTAGTCTATGTACCGGCTTAATGCTCAACAGTTTTAAGGTTCTGCATATATGAGCACTAGAATGAACAGGTTGTAGGTTTGGGAGATCCTTAAGACATTCCTTACGAAATGATGACAGAGAGAGAGTAGTCTATATACCGGCTTAATGCTCAACAGTTTTAAGGTTCTGCATATATGAGCACTAGAATGAACAGGTTGTAGGTTTGGGAGATCCTTAAGACATTCCTTACGAAATGATGACAGAGAGAGAGTAGTCTATGTACCGGCTTAATGCTCAACAGTTTTAAGGTTCTGCATATATGAGCACTAGAATGAACAGGTTGTAGGTTTGGGAGATCCTTAAGACATTCCTTACGAAATGATGACAGAGAGAGAGTAGTCTATATACCGGCTTAATGCTCAACAGTTTTAAGGTTCTGCATATATGAGCACTAGAATGAACAGGTTGTAGGCTTGGGAGATCCTTAGACACTCCTTACGAAATGATGACAGAGAGAGAGAGTAGTCTATATACCGGCTTAATGCTCAACAGTTTTAAGGTTCTGCATATATGAGCACTAGAATGAACAGGTTGTAGGCTTGGGATATCCTTAGACATTCCTTACGAAATGATGACAGAGAGAGAGTAGTCTATGTACCGGCTTAATGCTCAACAGTTTTAAGGTTCTGCATATATGAGCACTAGAATGAACAGGTTGTAGGTTTGGGAGACCCTTAAGACATTCCTTACGAAATGATGACAGAGAGAGAGTAGTCTATATACCGGCTTAATGCTCAACAGTTTTAAGGTTCTGCATATATGAGCACTAGAATGAACAGGTTGTAGGCTTGGGAGATCCTTAGACACTCCTTACGAAATGATGACAGAGAGAGAGTAGTCTATATACCGGCTTAATGCTCAACAGTTTTAAGGTTCTGCATATATGAGCACTAGAATGAACAGGTTGTAGGTTTGGGAGATCCTTAAGACATTCCTTACGAAATGATGACAGAGAGAGAGTAGTCTATATACCGGCTTAATGCTCAACAGTTTTAAGGTTCTGCATATATGAGCACTAGAATGAACAGGTTGTAGGTTTGGGAGATCCTTAAGACATTCCTTACGAAATGATGACAGAGAGAGAGTAGTCTATGTACCGGCTTAATGCTCAACAGTTTTAAGGTTCTGCATATATGAGCACTAGAATGAACAGGTTGTAGGTTTGGGAGATCCTTAAGACATTCCTTACGAAATGATGACAGAGAGAGAGTAGTCTATATACCGGCTTAATGCTCAACAGTTTTAAGGTTCTGCATATATGAGCACTAGAATGAACAGGTTGTAGGTTTGGGAGATCCTTAAGACATTCCTTACGAAATGATGACAGAGAGAGAGTAGTCTATGTACCGGCTTAATGCTCAACAGTTTTAAGGTTCTGCATATATGAGCACTAGAATGAACAGGTTGTAGGTTTGGGAGATCCTTAAGACATTCCTTACGAAATGATGACAGAGAGAGAGTAGTCTATATACCGGCTTAATGCTCAACAGTTTTAAGGTTCTGCATATATGAGCACTAGAATGAACAGGTTGTAGGCTTGGGAGATCCTTAGACACTCCTTACGAAATGATGACAGAGAGAGAGAGTAGTCTATATACCGGCTTAATGCTCAACAGTTTTAAGGTTCTGCATATATGAGCACTAGAATGAACAGGTTGTAGGCTTGGGATATCCTTAGACATTCCTTACGAAATGATGACAGTGAGAGAGTAGTCTATATACCGGCTTAATGCTCAACAGTTTTAAGGTTCTGCATATATTAGCACTAGAATGAACAGGTTGTAGCCTTGGGAGATCCTTAGACACTCCTTACGAAATGATTACAGAGAGAGAGAGTAGTCTATATACCGGCTTAATGCTCAACAGTTTTAAGGTTCTGCATATATGAGCACTAGAATGAACAGGTTGTAGGCTTGGGATATCCTTAGACATTCCTTACGAAATGATGACAGTGAGAGAGTAGTCTATATACCGGCTTAATGCTCAACAGTTTTAAGGTTCTGCATATATGAGCACTAGAATGAACAGGTTGTAGGTTTGGGAGATCCTTAAGACATTCCTTACGAAATGATGACAGAGAGAGAGTAGTCTATATACCGGCTTAATGCTCAACAGTTTTAAGGTTCTGCATATATAAGCACTAGAATGAACAGGTTGTAGGCTTGGGAGATCCTTAGACACTCCTTACGAAATGATGACAGAGAGAGAGTAGTCTATATACCGGCTTAATGCTCAACAGTTTTAAGGTTCTGCATATATGAGCACTAGAATGAACAGGTTGTAGGTTTGGGAGATCCTTAAGACATTCCTTACGAAATGATGACAGAGAGAGAGTAGTCTATATACCGGCTTAATGCTCAACAGTTTTAAGGTTCTGCATATATGAGCACTAGAATGAACAGGTTGTAGGTTTGGGAGATCCTTAAGACATTCCTTACGAAATGATGACAGAGAGAGAGTAGTCTATATACCGGCTTAATGCTCAACAGTTTTAAGGTTCTGCATATATGAGCACTAGAATGAACAGGTTGTAGGTTTGGGAGATCCTTAAGACATTCCTTACGAAATGATGACAGAGAGAGAGTAGTCTATGTACCGGCTTAATGCTCAACAGTTTTAAGGTTCTGCATATATGAGCACTAGAATGAACAGGTTGTAGGTTTGGGAGACCCTTAAGACATTCCTTACGAAATGATGACAGAGAGAGAGTAGTCTATATACCGGCTTAATGCTCAACAGTTTTAAGGTTCTGCATATATGAGCACTAGAATGAACAGGTTGTAGGCTTGGGAGATCCTTAGACACTCCTTACGAAATGATGACAGAGAGAGAGTAGTCTATATACCGGCTTAATGCTCAACAGTTTTAAGGTTCTGCATATATGAGCACTAGAATGAACAGGTTGTAGGTTTGGGAGATCCTTAAGACATTCCTTACGAAATGATGACAGAGAGAGAGTAGTCTATATACCGGCTTAATGCTCAACAGTTTTAAGGTTCTGCATATATGAGCACTAGAATGAACAGGTTGTAGGTTTGGGAGACCCTTAAGACATTCCTTACGAAATGATGACAGAGAGAGAGTAGTCTATATACCGGCTTAATGCTCAACAGTTTTAAGGTTCTGCATATATGAGCACTAGAATGAACAGGTTGTAGGCTTGGGAGATCCTTAGACACTCCTTACGAAATGATGACAGAGAGAGAGTAGTCTATATACCGGCTTAATGCTCAACAGTTTTAAGGTTCTGCATATATGAGCACTAGAATGAACAGGTTGTAGGTTTGGGAGATCCTTAAGACATTCCTTACGAAATGATGACAGAGAGAGAGTAGTCTATATACCGGCTTAATGCTCAACAGTTTTAAGGTTCTGCATATATGAGCACTAGAATGAACAGGTTGTAGGTTTGGGAGATCCTTAAGACATTCCTTACGAAATGATGACAGAGAGAGAGTAGTCTATGTACCGGCTTAATGCTCAACAGTTTTAAGGTTCTGCATATATGAGCACTAGAATGAACAGGTTGTAGGTTTGGGAGATCCTTAAGACATTCCTTACGAAATGATGACAGAGAGAGAGTAGTCTATATACCGGCTTAATGCTCAACAGTTTTAAGGTTCTGCATATATGAGCACTAGAATGAACAGGTTGTAGGTTTGGGAGATCCTTAAGACATTCCTTACGAAATGATGACAGAGAGAGAGTAGTCTATGTACCGGCTTAATGCTCAACAGTTTTAAGGTTCTGCATATATGAGCACTAGAATGAACAGGTTGTAGGTTTGGGAGATCCTTAAGACATTCCTTACGAAATGATGACAGAGAGAGAGTAGTCTATATACCGGCTTAATGCTCAACAGTTTTAAGGTTCTGCATATATGAGCACTAGAATGAACAGGTTGTAGGCTTGGGAGATCCTTAGACACTTCTTACGAAATGATGACAGAGAGAGAGAGTAGTCTATATACCGGCTTAATGCTCAACAGTTTTAAGGTTCTGCATATATGAGCACTAGAATGAACAGGTTGTAGGCTTGGGATATCCTTAGACATTCCTTACGAAATGATGACAGAGAGAGAGTAGTCTATGTACCGGCTTAATGCTCAACAGTTTTAAGGTTCTGCATATATGAGCACTAGAATGAACAGGTTGTAGGTTTGGGAGACCCTTAAGACATTCCTTACGAAATGATGACAGAGAGAGAGTAGTCTATATACCGGCTTAATGCTCAACAGTTTTAAGGTTCTGCATATATGAGCACTAGAATGAACAGGTTGTAGGCTTGGGAGATCCTTAGACACTCCTTACGAAATGATGACAGAGAGAGAGTAGTCTATATACCGGCTTAATGCTCAACAGTTTTAAGGTTCTGCATATATGAGCACTAGAATGAACAGGTTGTAGGTTTGGGAGATCCTTAAGACATTCCTTACGAAATGATGACAGAGAGAGAGTAGTCTATATACCGGCTTAATGCTCAACAGTTTTAAGGTTCTGCATATATGAGCACTAGAATGAACAGGTTGTAGGTTTGGGAGATCCTTAAGACATTCCTTACGAAATGATGACAGAGAGAGAGTAGTCTATGTACCGGCTTAATGCTCAACAGTTTTAAGGTTCTGCATATATGAGCACTAGAATGAACAGGTTGTAGGTTTGGGAGATCCTTAAGACATTCCTTACGAAATGATGACAGAGAGAGAGTAGTCTATATACCGGCTTAATGCTCAACAGTTTTAAGGTTCTGCATATATGAGCACTAGAATGAACAGGTTGTAGGTTTGGGAGATCCTTAAGACATTCCTTACGAAATGATGACAGAGAGAGAGTAGTCTATATACCGGCTTAATGCTCAACAGTTTTAAGGTTCTGCATATATGAGCACTAGAATGAACAGGTTGTAGGCTTGGGAGATCCTTAGACACTCCTTACGAAATGATGACAGAGAGAGAGTAGTCTATATACCGGCTTAATGCTCAACAGTTTTAAGGTTCTGCATATATGAGCACTAGAATGAACAGGTTGTAGGTTTTGGGAGATCCTTAAGACATTCCTTACGAAATGATGACAGAGAGAGAGTAGTCTATATACCGGCTTAATGCTCAACAGTTTTAAGGTTCTGCATATATGAGCACTAGAATGAACAGGTTGTAGGTTTGGGAGATCCTTAAGACATTCCTTACGAAATGATGACAGAGAGAGAGTAGTCTATATACCGGCTTAATGCTCAACAGTTTTAAGGTTCTGCATATATGAGCACTAGAATGAACAGGTTGTAGGTTTGGGAGATCCTTAAGACATTCCTTACGAAATGATGACAGAGAGAGAGTAGTCTATGTACCGGCTTAATGCTCAACAGTTTTAAGGTTCTGCATATATGAGCACTAGAATGAACAGGTTGTAGGTTTGGGAGACCCTTAAGACATTCCTTACGAAATGATGACAGAGAGAGAGTAGTCTATATACCGGCTTAATGCTCAACAGTTTTAAGGTTCTGCATATATGAGCACTAGAATGAACAGGTTGTAGGCTTGGGAGATCCTTAGACACTCCTTACGAAATGATGACAGAGAGAGAGTAGTCTATATACCGGCTTAATGCTCAACAGTTTTAAGGTTCTGCATATATGAGCACTAGAATGAACAGGTTGTAGGTTTGGGAGATCCTTAAGACATTCCTTACGAAATGATGACAGAGAGAGAGTAGTCTATATACCGGCTTAATGCTCAACAGTTTTAAGGTTCTGCATATATGAGCACTAGAATGAACAGGTTGTAGGTTTGGGAGACCCTTAAGACATTCCTTACGAAATGATGACAGAGAGAGAGTAGTCTATATACCGGCTTAATGCTCAACAGTTTTAAGGTTCTGCATATATGAGCACTAGAATGAACAGGTTGTAGGCTTGGGAGATCCTTAGACACTCCTTACGAAATGATGACAGAGAGAGAGTAGTCTATATACCGGCTTAATGCTCAACAGTTTTAAGGTTCTGCATATATGAGCACTAGAATGAACAGGTTGTAGGTTTGGGAGATCCTTAAGACATTCCTTACGAAATGATGACAGAGAGAGAGTAGTCTATATACCGGCTTAATGCTCAACAGTTTTAAGGTTCTGCATATATGAGCACTAGAATGAACAGGTTGTAGGTTTGGGAGATCCTTAAGACATTCCTTACGAAATGATGACAGAGAGAGAGTAGTCTATGTACCGGCTTAATGCTCAACAGTTTTAAGGTTCTGCATATATGAGCACTAGAATGAACAGGTTGTAGGTTTGGGAGATCCTTAAGACATTCCTTACGAAATGATGACAGAGAGAGAGTAGTCTATATACCGGCTTAATGCTCAACAGTTTTAAGGTTCTGCATATATGAGCACTAGAATGAACAGGTTGTAGGTTTGGGAGATCCTTAAGACATTCCTTACGAAATGATGACAGAGAGAGAGTAGTCTATGTACCGGCTTAATGCTCAACAGTTTTAAGGTTCTGCATATATGAGCACTAGAATGAACAGGTTGTAGGTTTGGGAGATCCTTAAGACATTCCTTACGAAATGATGACAGAGAGAGAGTAGTCTATATACCGGCTTAATGCTCAACAGTTTTAAGGTTCTGCATATATGAGCACTAGAATGAACAGGTTGTAGGCTTGGGAGATCCTTAGACACTCCTTACGAAATGATGACAGAGAGAGAGAGTAGTCTATATACCGGCTTAATGCTCAACAGTTTTAAGGTTCTGCATATATGAGCACTAGAATGAACAGGTTGTAGGCTTGGGATATCCTTAGACATTCCTTACGAAATGATGACAGAGAGAGAGTAGTCTATGTACCGGCTTAATGCTCAACAGTTTTAAGGTTCTGCATATATGAGCACTAGAATGAACAGGTTGTAGGTTTGGGAGACCCTTAAGACATTCCTTACGAAATGATGACAGAGAGAGAGTAGTCTATATACCGGCTTAATGCTCAACAGTTTTAAGGTTCTGCATATATGAGCACTAGAATGAACAGGTTGTAGGCTTGGGAGATCCTTAGACACTCCTTACGAAATGATGACAGAGAGAGAGTAGTCTATATACCGGCTTAATGCTCAACAGTTTTAAGGTTCTGCATATATGAGCACTAGAATGAACAGGTTGTAGGTTTGGGAGATCCTTAAGACATTCCTTACGAAATGATGACAGAGAGAGAGTAGTCTATATACCGGCTTAATGCTCAACAGTTTTAAGGTTCTGCATATATGAGCACTAGAATGAACAGGTTGTAGGTTTGGGAGATCCTTAAGACATTCCTTACGAAATGATGACAGAGAGAGAGTAGTCTATGTACCGGCTTAATGCTCAACAGTTTTAAGGTTCTGCATATATGAGCACTAGAATGAACAGGTTGTAGGTTTGGGAGATCCTTAAGACATTCCTTACGAAATGATGACAGAGAGAGAGTAGTCTATATACCGGCTTAATGCTCAACAGTTTTAAGGTTCTGCATATATGAGCACTAGAATGAACAGGTTGTAGGTTTGGGAGATCCTTAAGACATTCCTTACGAAATGATGACAGAGAGAGAGTAGTCTATGTACCGGCTTAATGCTCAACAGTTTTAAGGTTCTGCATATATGAGCACTAGAATGAACAGGTTGTAGGTTTGGGAGATCCTTAAGACATTCCTTACGAAATGATGACAGAGAGAGAGTAGTCTATATACCGGCTTAATGCTCAACAGTTTTAAGGTTCTGCATATATGAGCACTAGAATGAACAGGTTGTAGGCTTGGGAGATCCTTAGACACTCCTTACGAAATGATGACAGAGAGAGAGAGTAGTCTATATACCGGCTTAATGCTCAACAGTTTTAAGGTTCTGCATATATGAGCACTAGAATGAACAGGTTGTAGGCTTGGGATATCCTTAGACATTCCTTACGAAATGATGACAGTGAGAGAGTAGTCTATATACCGGCTTAATGCTCAACAGTTTTAAGGTTCTGCATATATTAGCACTAGAATGAACAGGTTGTAGCCTTGGGAGATCCTTAGACACTCCTTACGAAATGATTACAGAGAGAGAGAGTAGTCTATATACCGGCTTAATGCTCAACAGTTTTAAGGTTCTGCATATATGAGCACTAGAATGAACAGGTTGTAGGCTTGGGATATCCTTAGACATTCCTTACGAAATGATGACAGTGAGAGAGTAGTCTATATACCGGCTTAATGCTCAACAGTTTTAAGGTTCTGCATATATGAGCACTAGAATGAACAGGTTGTAGGTTTGGGAGATCCTTAAGACATTCCTTACGAAATGATTACAGAGAGAGAGAGTAGTCTATATACCGGCTTAATGCTCAACAGTTTTAAGGTTCTGCATATATGAGCACTAGAATGAACAGGTTGTAGGCTTGGGAGATCCTTAGACACTCCTTACGAAATGATTACAGAGAGAGAGTAGTCTATATACCGGCTTAATGCTCAACAGTTTTAAGGTTCTGCATATATGAGCACTAGAATGAACAGGTTGTAGGCTTGGGAGATCCTTAGACACTCCTTACGAAATGATGACAGAGAGAGAGTAGTCTATATACCGGCTTAATGCTCAACAGTTTTAAGGTTCTGCATATATGAGCACTAGAATGAACAGGTTGTAGGTTTGGGAGATCCTTAAGACATTCCTTACGAAATGATGACAGAGAGAGAGTAGTCTATATACCGGCTTAATGCTCAACAGTTTTAAGGTTCTGCATATATGAGCACTAGAATGAACAGGTTGTAGGTTTGGGAGATCCTTAAGACATTCCTTACGAAATGATGACAGAGAGAGAGTAGTCTATGTACCGGCTTAATGCTCAACAGTTTTAAGGTTCTGCATATATGAGCACTAGAATGAACAGGTTGTAGGTTTGGGAGATCCTTAAGACATTCCTTACGAAATGATGACAGAGAGAGAGTAGTCTATATACCGGCTTAATGCTCAACAGTTTTAAGGTTCTGCATATATGAGCACTAGAATGAACAGGTTGTAGGTTTGGGAGATCCTTAAGACATTCCTTACGAAATGATGACAGAGAGAGAGTAGTCTATGTACCGGCTTAATGCTCAACAGTTTTAAGGTTCTGCATATATGAGCACTAGAATGAACAGGTTGTAGGTTTGGGAGATCCTTAAGACATTCCTTACGAAATGATGACAGAGAGAGAGTAGTCTATATACCGGCTTAATGCTCAACAGTTTTAAGGTTCTGCATATATGAGCACTAGAATGAACAGGTTGTAGGCTTGGGAGATCCTTAGACACTTCTTACGAAATGATGACAGAGAGAGAGAGTAGTCTATATACCGGCTTAATGCTCAACAGTTTTAAGGTTCTGCATATATGAGCACTAGAATGAACAGGTTGTAGGCTTGGGATATCCTTAGACATTCCTTACGAAATGATGACAGAGAGAGAGTAGTCTATGTACCGGCTTAATGCTCAACAGTTTTAAGGTTCTGCATATATGAGCACTAGAATGAACAGGTTGTAGGTTTGGGAGACCCTTAAGACATTCCTTACGAAATGATGACAGAGAGAGAGTAGTCTATATACCGGCTTAATGCTCAACAGTTTTAAGGTTCTGCATATATGAGCACTAGAATGAACAGGTTGTAGGCTTGGGAGATCCTTAGACACTCCTTACGAAATGATGACAGAGAGAGAGTAGTCTATATACCGGCTTAATGCTCAACAGTTTTAAGGTTCTGCATATATGAGCACTAGAATGAACAGGTTGTAGGTTTGGGAGATCCTTAAGACATTCCTTACGAAATGATGACAGAGAGAGAGTAGTCTATATACCGGCTTAATGCTCAACAGTTTTAAGGTTCTGCATATATGAGCACTAGAATGAACAGGTTGTAGGTTTGGGAGATCCTTAAGACATTCCTTACGAAATGATGACAGAGAGAGAGTAGTCTATGTACCGGCTTAATGCTCAACAGTTTTAAGGTTCTGCATATATGAGCACTAGAATGAACAGGTTGTAGGTTTGGGAGATCCTTAAGACATTCCTTACGAAATGATGACAGAGAGAGAGTAGTCTATATACCGGCTTAATGCTCAACAGTTTTAAGGTTCTGCATATATGAGCACTAGAATGAACAGGTTGTAGGTTTGGGAGATCCTTAAGACATTCCTTACGAAATGATGACAGAGAGAGAGTAGTCTATATACCGGCTTAATGCTCAACAGTTTTAAGGTTCTGCATATATGAGCACTAGAATGAACAGGTTGTAGGCTTGGGAGATCCTTAGACACTCCTTACGAAATGATGACAGAGAGAGAGTAGTCTATATACCGGCTTAATGCTCAACAGTTTTAAGGTTCTGCATATATGAGCACTAGAATGAACAGGTTGTAGGTTTTGGGAGATCCTTAAGACATTCCTTACGAAATGATGACAGAGAGAGAGTAGTCTATATACCGGCTTAATGCTCAACAGTTTTAAGGTTCTGCATATATGAGCACTAGAATGAACAGGTTGTAGGTTTGGGAGATCCTTAAGACATTCCTTACGAAATGATGACAGAGAGAGAGTAGTCTATATACCGGCTTAATGCTCAACAGTTTTAAGGTTCTGCATATATGAGCACTAGAATGAACAGGTTGTAGGTTTGGGAGATCCTTAAGACATTCCTTACGAAATGATGACAGAGAGAGAGTAGTCTATGTACCGGCTTAATGCTCAACAGTTTTAAGGTTCTGCATATATGAGCACTAGAATGAACAGGTTGTAGGTTTGGGAGACCCTTAAGACATTCCTTACGAAATGATGACAGAGAGAGAGTAGTCTATATACCGGCTTAATGCTCAACAGTTTTAAGGTTCTGCATATATGAGCACTAGAATGAACAGGTTGTAGGCTTGGGAGATCCTTAGACACTCCTTACGAAATGATGACAGAGAGAGAGTAGTCTATATACCGGCTTAATGCTCAACAGTTTTAAGGTTCTGCATATATGAGCACTAGAATGAACAGGTTGTAGGTTTGGGAGATCCTTAAGACATTCCTTACGAAATGATGACAGAGAGAGAGTAGTCTATATACCGGCTTAATGCTCAACAGTTTTAAGGTTCTGCATATATGAGCACTAGAATGAACAGGTTGTAGGTTTGGGAGACCCTTAAGACATTCCTTACGAAATGATGACAGAGAGAGAGTAGTCTATATACCGGCTTAATGCTCAACAGTTTTAAGGTTCTGCATATATGAGCACTAGAATGAACAGGTTGTAGGCTTGGGAGATCCTTAGACACTCCTTACGAAATGATGACAGAGAGAGAGTAGTCTATATACCGGCTTAATGCTCAACAGTTTTAAGGTTCTGCATATATGAGCACTAGAATGAACAGGTTGTAGGTTTGGGAGATCCTTAAGACATTCCTTACGAAATGATGACAGAGAGAGAGTAGTCTATATACCGGCTTAATGCTCAACAGTTTTAAGGTTCTGCATATATGAGCACTAGAATGAACAGGTTGTAGGTTTGGGAGATCCTTAAGACATTCCTTACGAAATGATGACAGAGAGAGAGTAGTCTATGTACCGGCTTAATGCTCAACAGTTTTAAGGTTCTGCATATATGAGCACTAGAATGAACAGGTTGTAGGTTTGGGAGATCCTTAAGACATTCCTTACGAAATGATGACAGAGAGAGAGTAGTCTATATACCGGCTTAATGCTCAACAGTTTTAAGGTTCTGCATATATGAGCACTAGAATGAACAGGTTGTAGGTTTGGGAGATCCTTAAGACATTCCTTACGAAATGATGACAGAGAGAGAGTAGTCTATGTACCGGCTTAATGCTCAACAGTTTTAAGGTTCTGCATATATGAGCACTAGAATGAACAGGTTGTAGGTTTGGGAGATCCTTAAGACATTCCTTACGAAATGATGACAGAGAGAGAGTAGTCTATATACCGGCTTAATGCTCAACAGTTTTAAGGTTCTGCATATATGAGCACTAGAATGAACAGGTTGTAGGCTTGGGAGATCCTTAGACACTCCTTACGAAATGATGACAGAGAGAGAGAGAGTAGTCTATATACCGGCTTAATGCTCAACAGTTTTAAGGTTCTGCATATATGAGCACTAGAATGAACAGGTTGTAGGCTTGGGATATCCTTAGACATTCCTTACGAAATGATGACAGAGAGAGAGTAGTCTATGTACCGGCTTAATGCTCAACAGTTTTAAGGTTCTGCATATATGAGCACTAGAATGAACAGGTTGTAGGTTTGGGAGACCCTTAAGACATTCCTTACGAAATGATGACAGAGAGAGAGTAGTCTATATACCGGCTTAATGCTCAACAGTTTTAAGGTTCTGCATATATGAGCACTAGAATGAACAGGTTGTAGGCTTGGGAGATCCTTAGACACTCCTTACGAAATGATGACAGAGAGAGAGTAGTCTATATACCGGCTTAATGCTCAACAGTTTTAAGGTTCTGCATATATGAGCACTAGAATGAACAGGTTGTAGGTTTGGGAGATCCTTAAGACATTCCTTACGAAATGATGACAGAGAGAGAGAGTAGTCTATATACCGGCTTAATGCTCAACAGTTTTAAGGTTCTGCATATATGAGCACTAGAATGAACAGGTTGTAGGTTTGGGAGATCCTTAAGACATTCCTTACGAAATGATGACAGAGAGAGAGTAGTCTATGTACCGGCTTAATGCTCAACAGTTTTAAGGTTCTGCATATATGAGCACTAGAATGAACAGGTTGTAGGTTTGGGAGATCCTTAAGACATTCCTTACGAAATGATGACAGAGAGAGAGTAGTCTATATACCGGCTTAATGCTCAACAGTTTTAAGGTTCTGCATATATGAGCACTAGAATGAACAGGTTGTAGGTTTGGGAGATCCTTAAGACATTCCTTACGAAATGATGACAGAGAGAGAGTAG
This sequence comes from Gonocerus acuteangulatus, assembly GCA_946811695.1. Taxonomy (NCBI): domain Eukaryota; kingdom Metazoa; phylum Arthropoda; class Insecta; order Hemiptera; family Coreidae; genus Gonocerus; species Gonocerus acuteangulatus. The sequence goes on along the minus strand of OX328129.1, from coordinate 57,930,335 downwards.
TCTATGTACCGGCTTAATGCTCAACAGTTTTAAGGTTCTGCATATATGAGCACTAGAATGAACAGGTTGTAGGTTTGGGAGATCCTTAAGACATTCCTTACGAAATGATGACAGAGAGAGAGTAGTCTATATACCGGCTTAATGCTCAACAGTTTTAAGGTTCTGCATATATGAGCACTAGAATGAACAGGTTGTAGGCTTGGGAGATCCTTAGACACTCCTTACGAAATGATGACAGAGAGAGAGAGTAGTCTATATACCGGCTTAATGCTCAACAGTTTTAAGGTTCTGCATATATGAGCACTAGAATGAACAGGTTGTAGGCTTGGGATATCCTTAGACATTCCTTACGAAATGATGACAGTGAGAGAGTAGTCTATATACCGGCTTAATGCTCAACAGTTTTAAGGTTCTGCATATATTAGCACTAGAATGAACAGGTTGTAGCCTTGGGAGATCCTTAGACACTCCTTACGAAATGATTACAGAGAGAGAGAGTAGTCTATATACCGGCTTAATGCTCAACAGTTTTAAGGTTCTGCATATATGAGCACTAGAATGAACAGGTTGTAGGCTTGGGATATCCTTAGACATTCCTTACGAAATGATGACAGTGAGAGAGTAGTCTATATACCGGCTTAATGCTCAACAGTTTTAAGGTTCTGCATATATGAGCACTAGAATGAACAGGTTGTAGGTTTGGGAGATCCTTAAGACATTCCTTACGAAATGATTACAGAGAGAGAGAGTAGTCTATATACCGGCTTAATGCTCAACAGTTTTAAGGTTCTGCATATATGAGCACTAGAATGAACAGGTTGTAGGCTTGGGAGATCCTTAGACACTCCTTACGAAATGATTACAGAGAGAGAGTAGTCTATATACCGGCTTAATGCTCAACAGTTTTAAGGTTCTGCATATATGAGCACTAGAATGAACAGGTTGTAGGCTTGGGAGATCCTTAGACACTCCTTACGAAATGATGACAGAGAGAGAGTAGTCTATATACCGGCTTAATGCTCAACAGTTTTAAGGTTCTGCATATATGAGCACTAGAATGAACAGGTTGTAATTCAATCTAAGTAAGTTTTCGGTATTAATTTGAAACAATCCGTTAAAATATTTGAGTTTTACAACTTCTAATGGTAATCGATTAAATATTTTTTAAATTGCTTAAAGGCCCATTTTTTTCTGTATCCCTTTTTTAAAAAAGAAAAAAATCATTCATTGTGAATGTTGTGTGAGTATAACGTATTTTTAGCCCAACTTTGATGCTATATAACTCTATAACCAGTAGAGTCTCAATCACCAAACTGATACCATTTGTTTACGTCATAAAGAGGTTTTAGCTGTATACATTTCATAATTTTCGACCCAGGCCCTTTTGAGATAGTGTCCTTCAAATATCGAAGAAATACGATTAGGGCAAACTTTGAAAAATTATATAAAAAAAAAAAAGAAAACAGTTCGCAAGCTTGAAACTTCTGCAGCATGTCGTCATATAATACATCAACGCAAGAAAAAAATAATTGAGTCTTTATTCCTTCAAATAATTTTTCAGCTATAAAACTCTCGTTTTACGTTAATTTTTTTTTTTCTGTAATTTCCATACTATTTACAAAACACAACGCTGGAACAAAAATCAAGAGCATATCGTTCTGATAATTTCAGTGTTTATTCTGTTTTGATACCTATGAAATTAACAGAGTTAGATACATTTACGTAAAACTTGTTTTCGAACGAAAAGTAGTTCAAATGCAAACTTAAAATGGCCGGCAAAAAAAACAATAACTAAGACCCAGAATTTTTTTTTGCTGCAGGTTTGAACTCGACTAGTATAGGGGAATAACTGCTAAAAAATTAGGAAAACCAAAAAATTCCAGCAACAAATTTGATTGAAAATGGGTGATTTATAATGAATTGACCCTAATACTCTTCAATGCCATTACAACATAAAATGCCAAAAATGGACTTGGTCTAGTTGTGCTCTGATCACTCTCTCTCTCTCTCTCTCTCTCTCTCTCTCTCTCTCTCTCTCTCTCTCTCTCTCTCTCTCTCTCTCTCTCTCTCTCTCTCTTTTTTTTCCTTCTCTGCCCCCGCTGTGCCTTAAGGCTGCCCTTATACCAGCGGTTCTGTCAAATTTATAAATTTTGAGTGCGCGAAATTTTAATAGGCCAGTACAGCTCCACCTTCGTTCTTTGTTATGAAGAAAGGCTAAGCCTTTATACAACAATATTGGGATTTATTAAGTCGATTCAGAATTTAGGGCACCCGCAATTGGAAAACCTCTGCCTCTGCTCAGAGGGTCTCCAATAATATCTATCCTAACCTATCCTAATATAATTCTAGACGATTTATTACAATATTTACAATACATTATACCATGAACAAACTATATACATATTACTGCTAGACATTATAATCTATACATATTAATAATAATATGCTAATATTCTTTGATGGCATATAAATAGCTATACATACTTACACTCACAATTTAACACAGACACACACATACACCCACACACACACACACACACATACACACATATATACAACTGCACACATATAATTACACTCTCTCTCTCTCTTTCTCCCTCCCTCCCTCTCTCTCCCTCTCTCTTTCTCTCTCTCTCCCTCCCTCTCTCTCTCTCTCTCTCACTCTCTCTATCTCTCTCTCTCTCTCTCTCTCTCTCTCTATATATATATATATATATATATATATATATATATATAAACACGAAAATCTTTTTCGCAATTTTAATATCTGTTATTTAATATAAGTTTTGTCAATTATATAAATTGAATTTGGCATTTTTTACTTTAATCATTCTTTTTCTTGTAACTAATGGACGGAAAGACTAAATTCTTATAATATCAAACTAATTATTTGTCAAGACATATTCTTTTCGCTTTAAAATTTTCAGAAATGTCCCTAACGGAGCTAGAAAGAAACTGCTTTCCGCCTCTTTATAATTATAGAAATACGAAGAAGAAATAAGGCGAATAACAGTAGGGAATAGTAATAATAAGGTAAGAAGAGAAGTAGCCAGCCAATAAGGACCTTAGGATATAGAAAAGGCAGGTAGGATATAAAGGGTCCCTATCTCTCCAGGATAGGTCTGGACAATGGAGGAATACAATAGTTTCCAGGGAGGGGAGAGTCGCCTCTCCAGTAAGCCTTAAAGGTCACCTACAACAAATATACCTCACCGAGGAAAGCTATTGTGTGTTGTTCCCGTCCAAGAATTGGAATAAACTAACACATTTTCCTTATATTTCTTTTGTATAAGAGTATTTGGAGGAGGTTTCTCAAATTTGAAGTGGTTTGATGTCTTTATGAACAGATTCAGAGAAACCCAACCTTTTTCAGCAAATGCTGTACACCTTTCCACTCAATGTCCAGTACACCTTCATAAAGACCGGGATTTTCTAATCTGGCATCATTGCAAGCGGTGTAGAAAAAATAGCAAGAGTAGCATTATACATAGTAATATATATATATATATATATATATATATATATATATATCACTTCTTTTACATCATTTTATTCATGTCGAATGGTTTCTGGCAACTTGGCCTCTCCCCAAGTTGATAGTTTTTTAAAAAAAAAAAACATTTTATTTATTTTTCGTTTGTTTTTGATGATGTTATAAATGACGACTACGTTGTATAAGGTATTTTAAACATAAATTATACTATTAAATATGCTTATATTTCAATATTGTAATGTTTGGTTTATAAAAAAATATTTTCAGAAATGTTTGTCTGTGATGAGAAGCCAGAAACTAGTCGACATGAATAAAATGATATATATTTATATATATATATATATATATATATATATATATATATATATATATATATATATATATATATATATATAACCAACGGCCATAGTCACGTTGAATGCCGGTTCCCGATGATCATCGGAGTTTAGCAAGTCAGGCCTGACTACTACCTGAATGGGTGACCAACCACGTGCGGTTAGCATTATAAAAGGGCGTCAAACTGTAGATAGATTAGCCTAATTGCTGATACACCGTTAAACCATTAGGAATATATATATATATATATATAGATATATATATATATATATATATATATATATATATATATATATATTATTATTGTAAATTAATCTGTTATATAACTATTTTCTCTTTTAGTAAAAAGACAGTTTTGCATTTATTTTTATAACATTCTTTATTTTCTTGAAGCTTTTCCTATCACTTTCGCCTCTTTTAAAAACAATTATTCTTTATTTTGATTTTAACAAATTATGTCTTATCTTAAATAAAACGAAGACACAGAACTAACACAAAAAAACAGCTATCAAATTTTCCATTTAAATTAAATTCACCATATAAAAGAGAAACTTTTGGTTTCTCGTTTGTATGAAGACATGATTTGTTAAAAATCACTATATGTTTATAAGCCTTTAAAGCGTATAAAGTCTATAAATATATTTTTCGCTCTCGAGCATCGAAAAAAATTATTTGCGATTTGTCAATATAACATTATTTTTTTTTGTAAAACGACAGGTCAAATTAGTAAACAGCGCAGAACAATGTTTTTTTCATTCTTTCAAGCGAAAGAAAACGTACGTTTGCCTTAATGAACCTCCAGGAACACTCAATGCAGATATTTTGATGTGGTTTCATAAAAACACTTCTAAGGAGATATTTTTGACAATGTGAAGAGAAAGGTGAGAAAATCTAAGCGTTTGGTTGCGTGCGCTCCAATAAGACCGATTTTAATAAGGATATCTTGAGTATGTGTTTTTGTGGGTGCCTTTGTATGTGTGTATGCATTTATATTTCGTAAATTATAACAATTCTCAGAAATATGGAAAAGGAACATCTACAATAAATAATGTTCAGAGTATTAAAATGATATGTACAAAATATGTATTTCCTAGCACTTTGTGTTTATATATATATATATATATATATATATATATATATATATATATATATATATATATATATATATATAATTGGCATAATATTTCATTGCGTACACGAAAGGAGAACGTTTATAAAAGTTGAATTCCTGAAATGAGCCTGTTCCTTTGATGTCGATTCACAGGTCATTACTATAATTTTAACAACTCGACCTTCTTCCTTAGCTTACATAATACATTGGGAATGAATTCAAGCCAGCCTATTCTAGAGGACTCTTGCATTAATTTCCTCAAGTTATGCCATCTACAAAGAGCAAGTACCCTAAATATACTCTCAAAGATCCCAGAAATCCTAGAACCATGGCAACTTAGATTTATACACCATTCCGTTACTCTTGTATAATACAAGTATTTGTTACAGTACCGCGTGATTAAAAACATAAAATCGCTTTGTATGCTACCGAAGCCCGTACTCGTATACGCTATATTACACATTCCTCGACAGCATTATTATATTATATGTGTCAATAGGTATAGATATTATAAAAATGTAAATACACTTTCCTAAATAAATTAATAAGGGGAGTGTTAACTGGCTGCAGTCAACGTTTATTTACTTTCTGCGATTTTATAGTCTGTTCAGATAGACGGATAAGTTGAATTTCGCATGCGTGAAATTTTGAGGGAAACATCCTCGAATGTTCCACCATTTGCAAACACCCATTTCAAGGAACAACATGATACGTGAAACATTATTAAAACTGATGATGTCTTGTTTAAGACTAGGGAAGACTTTGAGAGGTCAGACAAAGGAAATAGTGTCTAATATTTATCAATACTTAGCCAAAGCTGAGACTAAACACGCCTTAAACCTCCTAGTGATTATGTTATAGCTGAGAGAAATTTTACCGCCTATTTCGTTCACAGGGATTACTGCCCATGCCCTTTTTCCTCCAACTAAATTTATTTGAACAGGCTATAGCTTAAATTCTTTTTAGCCATAGCTTTGGCTAAAGTATTGATAAATATTAAGCACGATCTACCTTTCTCGACTCCTCAATGCCTTCCCTGGTCCTAAACGAGACATAATCAGTTTTTATTGAATTGAAAGTAGCGTGATGTTCATTGTAATGGAAATGCAAATGGCGGAGCCGAGGGGTGTATTTTCCTCAGAATTTCGCGCATGCGGGATTTGATCTATTTCATCTAACTGAACGGCCTATAAAAATATTGAATATATAGGAAATTAATTGATAGGAGGATAGATTGATCTACAATGAAGATTTTAAAGCTTAAACATTGTTTTAATTCTGTCTTTTATTGTTATTATTATAAGTCTTTATTTTTCTTAGGGTCAAGAAAGGGTGATTGTTCCTTGAGCCCGAAGCCGATTGGTCGAGGACTAGACACGCCTACTCGGGCTTTGGCTTTAGGCCACTTGTTGATTGGCTGTTGGCTCCCGAAGAAAGGGCCAATCCTCTTCATCCCTGCTTTTACTCTTCTCCGTTCAGCCCATGGGATAGCCTTGTCTTTTAGTATTTTTGCATGGAGCATGTTTTAGTCATGCCCATGTTAGTTTAAGTTAATTTTAAGTTTGCTTTAAGATATGCCCTTGTCTAGTCTCTCCCAAGACAACCCTGACTCCCCCTAGATTTAGTAAAATAGATTAGGTAGGCCCACATTTGTAAATTGTTACGGTACCTTCCAGTACGTAAGCGTAGGATAAGGTGTAGATTAGGTAGGCTTATGTCTCACATTTGTAAATTGTTACGGTACCTTCTAGTACGTAAGCGTAGGATAAGGTGTAGATTAGGTAGGCTTATGACCCACATTTGTAAATTGTTACGGTACCTTCCAGTACGTAAGCGTAGGATAAGGTGTAGATTTAAGTCAAGGTCAAGGCTCCAATCCGTTGTACTTGGATCTTTCTATTGACATACAAAGTATTTCGGGAGGGAGAGAAAAAATAAAGAAATAGTCATTCCCTAACTGCTTAAAACGGTACTCGAAAGAAGACATTCGAGGTCCTCTTGTCGCATATTAAAAAATCATCATGATTCGAGCGAGTATTCTGATGTCTTCCAAAATATAAATAACTACCTGAATACCCGTGCTTCGTCACGGCAGATAAGTAGTTATTTTATTGTGTTAAATAATGTATCATCAAAATTAACGCTAGTTGATAATTTTGAGCAGTTTTTATAGTACGATTCCCGTCATTCTATAAGTTATTCATCAACTGATAAGTAATCAAAGTATAATGTATCTTAACATTGGGGCGCTCCGGACCAGTGTCAAGAAACAGATAACCTAGTGCCAATCCATTATCTATAGATTAGAAATAACAACAGTTTACACAGTAGAGATTAAAATGCGTTCTCAATAATAAATGTATGTTAAAATTTAAAAATTTATGTTTCCAAAATGTCATTTGGAATCACCCATTATATTTGCGAGCATTACCAAGAAGTGTTCTGACTGCGGATTCTGATGGGTGAGGAGGCTGAGCAAGGGCTCGGGATATTATTACTCCGGATGGATCATCACCGGTTATAGCGTAAGCTCTATGAGGGACAAAATCACAGTTTATTTCTAGGAATTCAAAGTCTACCATCATAGTTACATTTGCCACAAATAAAAATAATATTATGAAATAGATACAGTACGGTAACAGCTGACCTGTTATCGTCCTAGCAGCGCAAGCTGCGAAGGCTTGACTGCTATAACCAACTAAATCAAACCTCTCTAAAAATACTTAAAAATTTGAATATCGAAAAATCCTTTCTTATCGAGTGTTTACGTTCTAAAGGGAGTGTCCAAGCAAAATTTCAAAATTTTCTGTCAAATGGTTTGGGCTGGGCAGTGATAGGTCAGTGAGTGAGTGGTATTTGACAAATATATAGTAGATTTAAAAATGAAAATAAACAAGGATAACATCATTTTTTTGACTAATTAAGTCATCCTGTAGTATATATCAAATATTTTATTTTTAATTGTTAAAAGATATACACACTTTTTTATACTATTTTTTTTTGCATTAATTTTTATATTCTATATGTAATACTTATATTTTACCTTCCCCATTTTTCTGGCTTTATGATTTATATTTTTGAAATTTTTAGTTTATTTAGAATATATACTATATTCTACTGCTTAATCATGTATATCAATAGGAGAATAACCCGAGTGGTTGAATCCCCTTAAAATCAACGAATTGGGTATTAAGTAAATTTTCATGAAAAATCGCCTTTTATAAGTCATAAAATAATAAATTCCCGTATCTAACAATTTTTTCGCCATAATATACGAGCTCGTCGGATTTTACGATAAATATGTTTTATACTCGAGGAGATGTAGTTAACCAAGCGGGATAATAGCTCTCAACAACTGTTCATAAGATAGATTGGTCGATAATGCGCAACAGTTGAAGCTTATGAGCAGATCATATTCTACTTGCGGTTTACCCAGTGAATCCAATAATAGCACAATGAAACAATTCAATGGCAAGTCATATTTTGATAACGATAGGTGGACTTATTGGTGGTTGTAAATGTAACGATAGTAATAATAATAATTCTTTAGACAGTTTCATTCTTGGTTACTAGTAAGTGCTATTGTTCATAGATTTTTTTCTCAGATCAAGTCCATATTGGACTCAAATTTGCGGACAGTCCCGATGCAATGTTGCACGGCATTTTACCATTGTATCCCGTTTGGATGGGACTTCTCCCACGTAGACCCGCAATGCACTCCTGATGCGCGACAAATGTCGCCGGACTGAATCGCAACATTGAATCGGTACTGCTATAGCCCTCCCGCAAACAAAAGAACAAGTTATTGCGCAAGCGCTGCCTTTAGCACATGTGGGGGAAGGCGTAGCTCACCTTCTTGTTCTATTGTTTGCGGTCGGACTATATTCTTAGTGTGGACCAGGCCTTAGAGACACCATGGAACTTTTAAACATACAAACGATTAAACCTAAATAGTCTTGCTGTTTTATATTTCTTATGAACAAAAATGAAACATTATTCCGCTAAGAGGCCACAGAATGGCTGATACTCTAGAGTTCTGATTTCCCCTATGCTGGTACCCATTATATTAATTAAATTCTGGGTGGGCCTAGGGACGGTCTACCGAATCTCACGAAAGTTGTAATATTTAATTTATTGTCCAACGATACACTCACAACTGAGATTATCACTCTATTTAATTGAATATTTAGGGAGAAAAGAAACTAATAAATGGAAATAATATGTTTATTTTTATTATCTTATGTACTGTTTTTAACTGGAACCCACGGGTGTTACATTGGTTTCGCTCAATGGAGGGTTATCCCCGTGGAAAACTAGGCTCTGGAGTGGATTAAAGCCAAAGCCGGCCTTAAATAAGCACGATTTAGACACCCAGGTGCCGGACTATATCCGACCATCAGCTGGGTTAGGAAAGTTGATAATAGATCCTGTGGGAATGAGGTCGGAAAGGTTTTTGTTTCTGGGATCCCGGAGAGGATTAGAGCCGACGACCCCAGGAATGAATGTACGTCCTGGTCCGGCCTACAGGAAAGGAGGGAGGATAAAGAGCTCGGGATTAAGTAGGACCCAGAGCTTAAGTACTTCTCATGAGGGTTTCAAGAGGAAAAAAATAGACCTTTAATTTTATACCGAAATTCTCTTAATGTTCGGCTGACAAGCTAAATCATTTCCTGACCTTTTTTTGGGGACCCCTTTATTCTATAATTACTACTTAAATCTCGGAAACCCAAGAATAAAGGGGATTTATCTATATATGTAATAATCACGTGTCTGTCTGTTTGTTCCTTATACAAATCTACACCGTTTGACCGATTTTGACCAAACTTGGGAAATTTCCTAGGCTAGGTCAAAATAGTCAAATTTCAAAATTTGGTCAAAACTTCAAAGGTTCTGTTGAAGAAAAATTTGCTACATTGAACCATTCGGATTCTGACGCCCATTTTGAATCGGCATCAATTTTGAATAATGTCTCAAATTTATTCATTGATGTTCTTGATAATTAGAATGACTCGAACTCAGTAATGACTTTACATCATTATGTACTCATGTAATGCTGTTTATTTCAATTTTATTTCAACAGTCACTTTCTAACTAAAGAGAGCTGGCCTTTCTTTGATAAGATCTACTCGTAGGCAGTGGTGCTGGCCTCTGTCGGCTGTTTTATGAATTGCTGTGGTGCTGGCCTCTGCCGGCTGCTTTCTGAATTACTTGACTGATATAAACAAATTCGCACCGTTGGACCGATTTTGACAAAACTGGGTATACGGGTAGATCTTGATACGAGGAGAGTCATAGGCAGAAAGTAGGTGTAGCATGGCACGCTGGGGAACAGCTAGTTTGAAATAAATGTATGGCTGGAGCTGTTTAGAGTAGGAAGTGTTTAGGAACACATTCCTTAGGAAGCTGATAAGCAACAGGAAACCAGGTTACTCTTGGGTTCTTAAAAAATATTTTAAAAGTTACTATACCTAACACAGGTCACAAAATACAATTTTTTTTTCTTCACTAGGATTTTTATATACACAAGTGACCTCTTCTTATTGAATTGTCTAATCCGGCGTGTACCCCGGTCCCGACGACGCCGGATTAGGGAGAGTCTACTGTATTTGGAAAGGATTTTCTGAAATGGATCTTGTATTTTTAATGGATCGGTATTTTTATGTGAATACCAAATTTTTTCTTGTCAGGATATCTTCCAATTTTGCATTTAGAGCAACAACTCAAGTTATAATCTCTGTCATAACACAATAGATTAATATCAATTCAAAATTTTAGAGGTCTTTAATGTGATGTCAACATAAATCTAATTAGAAAAACCTGATAATTAAAATATCTCCCGACCCCATTAGGATTAATCGTGTACAAGTGACAAAGCGCAAGATGCGGTGACGAAAACTCGATGAGCGGGAAGTGGAGAGGCGAGACACGTAGCTAAGCCATGAGACGGGAAGGAGTGACTAATGAGAGTAGCAGTGACTGATGGCGAGTAAAGGCGGTCACTGCTCAGTGATGAATTGCTACTTTAGTACCTGCTACCATACACTACCCCTGCCACACACTAGCTTCTATTCATATTCCCTCTTCAGTCATTCCATTCTCTTTACAAAAACAAAACTCCCAATCTTTTTTTTTTTAAAAAAACCTGTTAAGTATTATATATATATATATATATATATATATATATATATATATTAGATTTATTTACAGAATATTACAATCTACAATTCAACTGTATTTTGCAATTTGATATTAGTTACTAGTCCAAGCCTCAGGCTTCCCCAGTTGTCAGCCGAATACCTTCCTCGTTAGGAAGGATTCTAGGATGACCTGTAGTTACCTTACGCCATCCAACCACACCCTGCGACTAGTAGGGAGGATTGGAGGCGAATGAGACGTGGCCTGTGATTTCATGAGGAGAGAAAATATCCATCGATATCACTCACACTTATTATAATTTCACTGATTTTTCACTCCACGACACTGCACTACCTTAGTAGATCTCGGGGCCACTTTCTATTAAGGCGTCTTGGTGGAGAGGAAGGATGATTGGTGCTGGATAAGGATTGGGCTATAGGATTAGGATGATTAAGTATTATAAATCAGCTATTTGTTTAGTTTTTTAGAACTTTCCGAAGAATGTACCTATGAATGTTGCACTCATTGAAGTATTTTTTTTTGAAAATTGTCTTTAAATATTCATCGTTTTTATCTAATAGATCATTCGTACTTACAAGACAGAAAAGAAAGACCGACTTGTAGACAGTTTAACAGAACTCTAACTGTTAAACAAGTACTGACAGACTGTAGACAACTCCGCAACTTGACAGTTCCCCACGACTTACATGACTTACTAACAAATACTTCTTACTCATCTCAAAACACTAAACTATTATTCGAAGATATAATTATATGTATTCTTCTAAGATTTTTTTTTGTTTTTCTCAAACAATTTTTTTTCTATTCTTTTCTTGTGTTTTATTTAAATTTAATTCTCTTTAATATTATGACCTAACTAATACTTTAACGGACTTTGATTCTGCTGTTCTTATGAGTCAATCGCCTCCTTCGCGAAACTCGTAATAAATTAAAGGTAGAACTGAAGGAGAGCGTCCTCAGCACTGATTTTTTTTTCAAATTTTGCACTATAACGTATTTTGGTGCACTAAACACGAATCCGTTAAAAAAAAAAAAAAAAAAAGCTCGCTCTCCACTAGGAAAGAAGTTATTAAGCACTAAAGTTCACTGTTATTGAGGTTGAAGTTGGCGTAAACAGCGTATTTGTAAACATGCGCATGCGCAGACATTTGAATTGTTGATAAACCATTTATAACCTCCATAACATCAGAATTCTATCCATAACAGCGAGTTGGATTGACTAGAGTTTTGATATCTTCTTGAGCGAGAATAGCGAGCGGAAACGCATAGCACGTCTGCCCAAAAGTCGTTCTAGACATTCTTCTTAATATGCATCTTTATTAATACGCTGTTTACGCCAACTTTTAACAGTGGACTTTAGTGCCTAATAACTTCTTTACTAGTTGAGAGCAACTTTTTGTTTTAACGGATTCATGTTTAGTGCATCAAAATACGTTATAGTGCAAAATTTGAAAAAAAAAAAAAAAATCGGTGCTGAGGACGCTCTCCTTCAGTTTTACCAAATTAAATAAATAAATGATTCTGCACCAGGTCAGAAAATGGTTGGCGTTGGATATCGAGTGTAGTTGGGAAATAATTGCTGATTTTTGCAATTTCTATCCCTCTATTGTAAACGCATTACGGTCTGTAAAATATATTGATTCATTAATTTTCCCCCCTGGGTAGTAGAAAAAAGTAGAAAAAATACCGTATTTGTTTTCTATTAATGCCCAAATAATATTAAATGATATTTATTGTCAAAGAAAATATTCTCGGATTTAAACGTAACCTCAAATATTGTTTTATGAAATAACAACAAACGATTACTTCAGAGTAATCTAAATTATTATTAAAGGACTCTTGGTAGGTATTTCAAAAGATAGAAAAAAATAGAAAGTTAAAAAAAAAAAGAGAAGAATTTTATGACTTTTAATACTTTTTCTTCATGGATGAGTTTTAATTTAAGTTAATATAAAGGAAGAGGCCTTTGTAAGTGGCGAATCGTTGACCACATTAAAGCTAACGGTGAAACAAGGGAAGCAAACGAGAAATGCAGATAATTTAAAGTTTACGAGACCTCAGCTATTTAGGGGGAGTATTCTTCCACCAGGGCCCGAGGGAATTCTATGAACTTTATTAAAGTCCTTAAATTTAATATTCATTTGCCCACTATAATCTTCGTAACATTCGTTGTTATTATTTTGAGGAACCTTATTATCTGGTTATACCCCCAACCCGACCATCTGTTAAGAAATGGTCTTCATTAAAATATTTTTAATTTGGAAGGGAACCCCAGTAGTGGGAAGAGTAAAACAAAAAAAAAAATTTAATGCTAGACGTTTTAATAAAGAAGTACTTTTACTGCTGAATTCGACGGTATAATTATTGGCTTGGAGAACAAATACCAACTTACACAAATAATTATCATCCTTTACTCTTATAATAATAAAGAAAATACGCTCCAACATACTTGTAAGATATATAGCACACTGCAGCCTGATAATAAACGAACACAAATACAAGAATATACTCCAGAGACAAAATAAAAATTTAACAATCTAAAAACATTGACCCTATAATATTAAGACAGGAGAATAAAATGATAACAATATATTTATCAATTTACACACGAATAGATAAACGTCTGGGGTACACTCGACCCGAGCGGCATTTAAACAGGCAGTAAGAACGTGAAAAATCCTTATTCCAGTGAGAACGATGGGTCAAATTCACTCAATTGACATTAGGGGATATTTTACGTACTGGGAAGTAATTACCTTATTGGTAAATGTGAAGGAGCGCGGTCTCCACACCGATCGTTTTGAAATGTTGCACTATAACGTATTTTGATGCACTAAACACGAGTCCGTTAAAAAAAAAACTCACTCTCCACTAGGAAAGAAGTTATGAAGCTCTTAAGTTCACTGTTGTGCGGGTTCTGAAAGGTAATGTAACCTAGTATGTTTGTCAACATGCGCATGCGCGGGTATGGAAAAGTCCGTAATAAGGATGTCTAATTGAAATTTCCATCAATTATTTCAATTTATCTCCAGTTATTTATTCAAAAATATTAAGCGACATGTTACGACAGGTGAGGACGCTCAAATTTACAATGATTTGTGAATAAATAGTTAAATAAACATTTCAAATAACAGTTCTTTGTATGCCAATCATACATCTCCGCGCATGCACACGTTTAAAAATAAGTTGTTTACGTCAGCTTTCAGAACCCGCACAACAGTGAACTTTAGTGCTTCATGACTTCTTTCCTAGTAGAGAGCGAGCTTTTTTTTCTTCTTTTTTTTTTTAACGGATTCGTGTTTAGTGCATCAAAATACGTTATAGTGCAACATTTCAAAACGATCGGTGTGGAGACACCGCGTCTTTACCAAATTATTATTTTTTTTCAAGTCAAACATTACTTAATGACATGAAATAAATAATAATCTGAAATAACAGCGATTAGTAGGAACATTTCTGACATCTGCGATACGATAGATTCTCCATTATGCTAAAATGATTGCTAGTGTACGTTAAGTAGTAAAATTATTGATAAACAATGTAACATGATAAGTGAAAATATATATATATATATATATATATATATATATATATATATATATAAATTTAAATATAAATAATGACCCATAAGCTCCACAAAATATCTTGACTTAATTTTGGCTTTTATTTGATTTTTCGCTTACACAAGAAAAAAATGTAAATGTTTTGGAAGGTGCAATAATGATCGCAATAAATTAGCTTTGTGTAAGGATGAAACTTGTTACAAAGACATTTTAAGATATATATACATTATCAAAGTTATTATGATTATTGTTGTTAGTAGGTATGTTACTGACATATAGGTTCAGTTTAAACCTGATAGGTTCGTTTTGTGTGCTGCAATTTATTTATGTTCGTCATTTCCCATTAATTGACCTTGTATCTGACAAGAATAATTTTCTAGCTTGTATTGTATTGTAGTTTGTAGGATTATATATATACACACATATATATGTATATATATATATATATATATATATATATATATATATATGTATATATATATATATATATATATATATATATATATATATGTATATATATATATATATATATATATATATATATATATATATATATATATATATATATATATGCTGAATATTCCCGAAGCCCTCGCTGCCTCCCCCAATGCGGCCATCAAAGAAGAGAGCTTTCTTATGTAGCCTTCACATCTAAACCCTGAAGGACGGCTCGCCTCATTACTGGTAATGTGAACGCTTTCGATTTTTTCCCCTCAACTAATATACGCCTTTAAATATTTATGACATCTTTAAGAGGGAGCTTTTAGCCCAAAAACCTCACCTCCTTATAAATCCGCTGTTTTATTATACAAGAGAACGATCGAAAGGTATTATCCCTGGGAATTTAATGAAAATTTCAAATATTAAATTATTTAAAACTACTTTGTGTTCCGTCACAATAGGTAACCAATACCCCAATAATATTTTTCATTATGTAAACAAAAAGAAGACGTTACAATATCTCGTCTCTGAATAGACCATTCAAGACTGACGCATAACCCCCCAAACAATATGATTTGAATTTTTTTTTTTGTTGATGAAACACAATTATTTAATAATGATCCTCATAATCTGATCACGAAATCAGTTCCCCGTATCTTATCAGATGTGTACACCAGTTGAAGTTGGACGACGGGCATAGTTTAAAATATATTGTTGAATTTTTCAAATATACAATTAAATTATATTGTAAATACATTAAAATAAGTAGGATGTAGGTTCTATTTTATGTATCTATGCAATCCTGTCACGTTTTATAATCTTCATTTATTATTCATCCTCGTCAACCTGTATTCCATTGTGAAGAGAGAAAATGCTATATTTGTATTCTAGAAAAGCACAAAGCACAAATAATGTTAAATCTTATTTTTTGTCAAAGAAAATCTCGTGAGATTCCATTACAGAGTCCTACAAGCACTACGTGAGACATTTTAAAACGAGCTCTCCCACTTATTTCGGATTTGTAAATTATTTTCTCTATTTTCGTCCTTTTTTTAGTCTGGGGAGTCCTTTTTATATTTCAGTTTACTTAATGATAGAGATTTTCTCTCTATCAGTATTTTTTTCCCCAGTTGTACTCCATAATTTAATACATTTTATTAACATTTCATCATGTACTTTTTAATACATCATATTATATAGTTAAATATTTTTAATGCTCCTGAAATTCTGTGTAATGTATTTCCATGTTTCCTCATGGTTTAACAAACGTTCACAAAGTAAATAATTGCTGAAATATCCGTCAGACAGGAGTTGGATATTCCTGAAGCCTTAATACTGTGTATTTTTATTGTATTATGTAAAAAAACAAAGTTGGCTGCCCAAATATATTGGGTTGATAAGCACTCAGCGTACTTGTCAATCTTTTTAAAATTCATTTCAATTGGTTAAAAGGTATTTTTTTAAAAATTAATTAGCAGTTTGCTGATAAAATAAATTTTGATCATGAATTTAATAAAAAATAAATTTAAACATATATTATATCTATATATACATATAAAAATCACGTGTGTGTTTGTATGATTGTTCCTAATACAAATCCACACCGTTTGACCGATTTTGACCAAACTTGGCACAAAGGTTGGTCTTGATACAGGGAGTGCCATACGCTAGGTGTATATTTGTAGTTTGATCAAACTTGGCACACATGTAATATTACTTATTTGGTTTCTAATTTCTTTTGCTTTTCTAAATGCAGAAAGTAGGTGTAGCATGGCACGCCGGGTAACAGCTAGTAGATAATAATAATATCAAAATAAACAGTCGAAAAATGACCATCGAGGCATAGTAGAAGATAGGAAGTTGTCTTATGCCGTTTAGGAATATTCCGTTCACAGCTGGACACACTTACACCTAATGACGAGACAGAACACACATGAAAATGCGATTTATGCAATACCTGTCTAACTATACAACACTTATTGAGAGAATGTTTGCCGAGAAAACACTGAAAATAATTTGACAAGACAATGAGCATACATGTAAAGAATACATATTCATAAATTATAGAAAAGTAATAATAACTGAGAATTATACACTTTTATATTACTGTAACGCATTTATTAACAGTACGTCAAATTAATAAGTAAAAAACATTAACACTTAAACGTTTAATTTGTTTTTAAATATATTTAGTGATAGATTTATTGCCTCTTAAAATAATAACTAATTAATTTATTGTTGTAAAAAAAGTCCTCATATGGCCAAAAATGTACTATTAAACATTTTTGAATGTAGTCATCAAAGATTGATGTACTTTTTAATCAACCAATGATATCAATTAAGCAAATCGCATGGAGCAAAAAAAAATTATTGGGAATTTAAAGAATTATTAAAGTAATTAACATGCTGAACAATAACTTCAAGACATGTCGTAGTCCAGCTTTGGCCTTTAATGTCACAAAGTAAGAAAATGTCATTAAATGTTTTCGACTATGGACAAAACCTTTTCTGCGTTACCACCAACGAAAACCTCATTATCCTGAATAATATTGTAATCAAGGTGTCAAATATCAAATACTGCCACATAAATAATTTCGTAAATTAAATTTTGCCTCACAAAATAGCGTAAAATGTTAAAAGTTCGTCCATGAACTTGTAATACATTTCTTTCTATTTTTGTTTCTTTTAGAATTTTAAAATCTTGGATGATTTATTAACCATTATTTATATCGTTGAAACTATGAGAATATTTTTTCCTTCCTCCTCTCCGTTCCTTTCATAGACGACTGAAGCTTGAACAAAAATAAAAGTTTAAAATCTATCAGTATGTAAAGAAAGATATGGCTGAGTTCATTCTTGGCTTCCGAAAAGTTTGTTTAGAATTATTCGTTTTTCTTTGCACCTGGTACATTCTGTTATAAGTTTCTAAGACCCTTCATTCCAATCTTCCTTTCTTTCTCATTCAACCTTTTAGCAATTTCCTGAATTTTTACGTATACAATATTATATTATATGCTTATGCATTTCTAAGTAATAATCAACATCTTTTAATTTGAATTCAACTTTTTCCAATCTTAAGTCAATCGGTAAAGTTGATTTAAAATTGAAAAAAAAAAAAAATCAACTTGACTTATAATACTACTTAAGCTGATTATTCTAAAACTAAGAAGAAAAGATTAACTAAAATGCAACAAATTCTATGAAAATTATCTCTTAATTCACAAATCCTTATATGGGAAATTACCGGACATGTAGCAATGACGTACTCTTAAAATTAGGCCAAAACATGCTTTGAATGGATTCCGAGAGATAAAACAAGGAGTACTTTTAACAATATAGAGAGATGACTTTGTGGACAGAATAAGATAGCATAAAGAAATAAAAAATAAAATACTATGAAATAATCTAATGTTCAAACGTATCTTAATAATTTTATATATACCTATGGGCTTTATATTACTTTCTCAATATAAGTAGTCAATTTATTTAAGAAGGAACTCCGATCCTTCCTGAAGGGAGAAATGTTTGTCTCTAGAGGATGACAATGAAGCCAATTATTATTGGACGTGTATATATATATATATATATATATATATATATATATATATAAATAAATAGAGCTTTCGTGAGGCAACCTTTTATCATCTAGTAGTTTTTTTGTATTTCTTTCTTGCAAACTCAAATACATTTCTTCAGAGTGTGTTAAAATAGTATGTAGTAAGTAAAAAAAAAAGAAAAAATAATCATCGATCTCGATTCTGAATAAAGAAAAAAATGGTCCTTCCTTTTACATCCCTCTCCCCATCGAGAGGCTATAAATTGCCAACGATCAAAGTGATGGAATACGTATAGAGTGACTCGACTCAAAGGGATGTTTGTTGCTGGCAAACATCAAAGCTCTCACTTATAAGTTAGCTTTTATAAGTGTCAAGGGATATGGCTGACTCAAGATTGGATCGACAAAACAGTGCCCTGGTAAACGCTTGTATATGCTTATATATATATATATATATATATATATACACAGGGTGTCCCAGTAAATGTGTTTGGTAGGTCTTAGTTATGTTGCATGAGGTTTCTTTTAAAGGTTTAGTTGACTCCAGTTTTTCTCCAGCGCATCTAACTCTTGATTTTCTAATGGCGGCAGGTATTTTTTTTATGACGAATTCTGATAGAAAATTTAATGTTAAGACTAATTTATTCAGAGACATCTTTTGATCCGACGCACCGTTTGCGCGTAAAACGCAAAAAACTGAAAAATATCGCCCTTTAGTAGACAAATTCCTATTTATCACTGAAACCAAGCCTTTTACGTAAAAACACCTCGATACAAACGTTGTAGCCTATTAATTTTCTTTCAGGTGATACCAAGATCAAAGTTGTAGATTAAATATTTAACGGGATATTATGAATGAAAAATATACCTTAAAAGTTTTAAAAAGTAACAATTCAGAAAATCGATATGAATAGAAAAAAAAGTAGCTGATAAACAATAAAAAAAAAGTACTACTAGGTGTTTTTACGTACAAGGCTTGGTTTCAGTGATAAATAGGAATTTGTCTACAAAAGGGCGATATTTTTCAGTTTTTTGCGTTTTACGCGCAAACGGTGCGTCGGATCAAAAGATGTCTCGGAATAAATTAGTCTTAAAATTAAATTTTCTATCAGAATTCGTCATAAAAAAATACCTGCCGCCATTGGAAAATCAAGAGTTAGATGCGCTGGAGAAAAACTGGAGAATGTTACAAAGTCAACTAAACCTTCAAAAGTAACCTCATGCAACATAACTAAGACCTACCAAGTTTCATTTCGAAATTCCAACAACTCTAGGAGGAAAAGGGGGTGGACACATATACTGGGACACCCTGTATATGCGATGATGCAAGAAGTTGTATTTTTTTAGCACAAAGCGACAAATTTAACATTAAAGTTTAAAGAGTAAACCTCTATTAGTGCAGGGCATGGTTTACTTCATTATTATCTGTATGATAAATAATTAGCAAAAAAAATGTGATGCCCTGATGAACTCCCCCTGGTGGATAAAAGTTGAGGGCGAAAAAATTAGAGACTAAGGGTACAATCCATGTATGTAGTAAATAGAAAAATCAGCCTTACCTTTTGGGCATTCGCCCCCGGAAACACGGTATTGACGGGTGAGAAGAAAGGAAGAGGTGAAAGGAGTAGATTGAGGGAAATATGAGAAAATCTCACCAATCGCCTGAAGATTGGAAAGCTGGGACCGGGCATAAAACTGCACCGAGGAGCAACTTCGTAACGCCAAGGGAAGCGGATTGCCACAGACCGTGAGAGAAGCCGCCCGCATAACGTACACTGAATATACTATGTCGGGAGAGCACTACAGAAAGTCTCTCGTCGCAGTCAGTCCGGGGAATGGCTGTCTTTCATAGATTTGAGGACCAAAATTATCGTCACAAAAATTAAGATACTTGAATGCCTCTCACAAATAATGAAAATTAGCTCTAACAATAATCAATTGTAATAAAAAATAATTCAAACGAAAATAACACACTCTGTCGCAAAGTAAATATTAAGTATAGGCAAACTAGTCAATCCTTCATAAAACATAATAGAACTTCCGAAATGAAATCTAAAAAACCTATTCCGCCACATACAGGTGTACTTATTGGTTTACCTCTTGACATCAAACTTATATTAAAGTATTACTGTAAGCTTGGATTCATAAGCGGTAGCTGGTGGGTTCGATTCCCACCTCCGGCAGGGATTTTCTCATCTCAGGGCTCGCTGGGAATATTCCTCGCTGCACCCTGGATGTCGGAGCTAATGACCTTGATGTAGAAGCGCCGTAAAAAAAAAAAAAAAAAAAAAAAAAAAAAAAAAAAAAAAAAAAAAAAAAAAAAAAAAATACTGTAAGCTGTAATTATTAACTGACTTTTCGCGGTCATACGTCTTACCATGCATTCCATAATATGAGCCTCTGGTTTCGGTAGATATGTGGTTCTCAAAGAGCAAGTTGGAAATGTTATCTTTTCGTTATGCTTTGCATTGTAGTCAAGATTATTATATTGAATTATATAAACTAATAATATAAATGATTAAAATTTATTCATAACATCAATACATTTTTTATCTCTGGTGTCAGATGAAATGTATTTCCCCAAATAGAGTAACGTATGTCGTTTGTAAATGGAATACTTACTGTTTTTCTTAATATACACCCCATTTATCTTTTAATATAATTCTTTTGGAAAATAAACGGGGTTTGCCAATTCGATTGAATATTTATAATTGTTCTATTGAATTGGTAATGGTCTCATTCGACTCAGCACAAAATCATACTTCATAAATGATACAGAAATCAGAAAGATTCGAATACGTAGAGGTATTTCCCAATATCTGGTGTTTGGCACCACTATGCAGTCATATTTATCTTATGCCAGAAAATGGTTATGCAATGAAAGGGTGTCTTGGTTCAAAAGCCCCAAGTCATGATATTTTAGAGGTTTAGTAAACAAAAAACAGTAAAACAAGAAAAATGGGTGTAAGAAACGCCACGTAGAGGTCAATTACAGTAAAAGGTCCCGGTGCTTGGAGGATAAAGTGGGGAACAGACGCTAAGGAATAAGTAAAGAAATATCGCAGAATTCTAGTGTGGGTAACCCATTCCATTCTGCTACTGTTACCCAGTAGCAGTACTTTTAAGAATTGTTAATTTTTCATCGGGGTTGGAGAGGGCCGGGCTGTGACCCATTCAAAACTGTGTTAATATATCAAGGGTATTCTATAAATCACCGGATGGTTGTCTTGAACCACCGCCACCCGCTACTCTTCCCGGACAGAAGTTTCAATTAATTATGCGATATGCCGGCTTGCTAATGGCTTATTTTCTCCAGAGGGGAGGGTGCGTTGGTGAACAGGGGGAGGGGGGAGTTGTATTTTGTGATAAATGAGCAGAAATGAGTAAATAAGAAATATTCCCGGCGTTTTTGGATGATTGATATCGTTGGAAATGTATTCGGACTGCATCAGGAACGGAAGCTTTCAATCATCAGTCGTTGAAGTTTTAAAGTATGAAGCTTCCATGGCATCTGCCACGAAGCTATAAGTCATAGGCTTTTCAGCAGGCAGCTTTTAGGATGGAATCTTTGTCATTCATAATATGCTTATATTTTTTTAGGGAACTCTTATATTGCATTCCGTTAAAGAAACATTAGTTTTAGCGCGGGTCCTCCCTCCCTCCATAGGGAGGAAACCCGCTTATGAAGTTGACCTCATGACGCAATCCGGATATGCCGACACGAAAATGTCATGTTTCAGATCCCATAGATCAATAATATAACGGTGGTTCACATTTGTGTGTATGTATAAATATTTGTCTGTTCGCACTCTAGGTCTCAGACAAATGGACCGATTTTGATGAAATTTGGTACAAAAATCTTTCGTCTAATTTGAAAGGTCCAGTTCGTTAGCCAGTAGAATCCGCCCTCCGGAAGATACTTTTTGGAGCGAAATTCGCGCGGAAAAATAGGAACGCTTACGTTTTCGAGTTCTTATGCTTGCAGTTACTCGTTTTATAGGTTTCTTAACGTAGAAAAACGAATGAAACCATTTTTAAAACAATATCTGCCACTGTTTTCGAGAAACATTGAAACACCTACTTTTCCTAACTAATTTTATGTTTGAGTATTCAGAAACGATTAATTCAGTTACAATTTGTTATATTAAGAATATATTAAACCTAGAATACAAATAGAAATTATTACATGAGACATTAAAATCTCTGCGCAGAATTAATCTAATTTTCACGCAAGTATTACATACATACTTGACTATTGACTATTTCAATTATTTCCATTGAGTTTTATTTTTTTGTTCATTACATTATATTTTTGCGGTTTTATCGCCTGAGTTCCCATAAACGATTAATAAAATAAAACCGAAATATTCTACATTTGTTTTCCGTTTGTAGCGTATTCATAAAAAAAGTTAGTCCTTTTATAACTTTGACCTTACCTTAAGTTATAGATACGCAACAAACATCTGTATCTAATAGAAAACAATCTAAAATTAAATCATAAACCTTATTTTTACTCTTTCGATGAACAAAATACTGTTAAAACAACATAAAAAATAACCTTAAATACAAGCAACAGAAGCGTAAGATATCCGCAACGATATATGATGATTCTATAGCTGCAGAACGTTTAATTAATTATTCAAAATGAGACGCTACAGAATCCGCTCAGAAAAAAAAAATCCTACATCCAATATTCCCACCCATTTGCATATTTTCTGTAAAACCATTTGCATCGGCATGGCGAACATTAGGACTTAAAGAGTAACGTTTAAATGTTTCACACTTGTTTAACATGCTCTGATGAAAAAGTACAACCGAGGGCCTCGTATGAGAATAAAAAAAATGTAAAAGAATAAAAAAAAAAAGAAAAAAAAAAAAAGGGGGGCTCGCCATGTTTCATTTAATTCCCTTTTGTTCCCCTTCTTCCATTGGTGCTTTGAAAGGCGACTAATAATTACACATGAGCTTGAGCATTAGACGAGACCATGCAGGGGTAGCTTTTAATTTTTCACGCTGGCTACTCTCGCCAGAATGCCATGAATAAAGCGTATGACAACGCAGCCTCAATGCGCTTTCATTAGAACGCGTTAATTAATAAATCGTTGACCTGAATAATATAAACTCCTGGTGTTATTATTATTAACTATTGCTATATTGTTGTGTTTTTTTATATAATAGAAAAAAAATTGCTGTTGGCATTAGAAAAGGGTGGCAACCTGTAGATAGCCCGGCGCTAATAGCCAAACAGTTGATGCGCCGTAAAAAAAAAAGAAAAAAAAAAAAAAGAAAAAAAAAGAAAAATAGAAAAATAAAAATTTAATTCATGAATATTCATTAATTTTATTATTAAATATGTTTTTTTATTAAAAAGTATTTTTATTTATTGGTTTTTAGTAGCTTACCACTTCCCCTTAGAATTTTGCTTACTTTATTATTATTTGTAATATGTATATATATATATATATATATATATATATATATATATATATATATATATAATAAAGGTTGTATACAAATATTTTTTAGAAATTAGCTCAGTGTTCCACTAAGTTTAAAGGAATTATACAAAAGGCCAAATCGTTCCATCTCTGTCAGTATTAATAAATTATTAAATTAAAGTTGTAATTTATATTACCGACATTTTTAAATTATCAAATAATAAATAAACGACTTTATGACGGGTTATTTATAGGTTACCAACTTTTTCTAGCCAGGATATGGCTAGTGCCTCGCCTTTTTTCAAAAGAAAACCCACCACCCACAGTGCGAATCGAGCCCACGGAGTATATACAGCGTAGCTCTCAGGGACATCGGGCCTGAGTAAAATAAATAAAAAAATAAAACACCCGACAAACCTATGTAATGTACTGTATAACATACAGTCTCTTTTACATGGCTACCGCGCACGCAGGAACGCCAGCGGACACTTTTTTTTTCAGTTTAGTCATCGCTAAAGCTTATTTATGCTAAAAAAACTTAAATAAAAAGCATATTTGTCGATCGAACGGACAAAAACCTAGTCCTATTGAACTTCTCTATGATAGTCGTGAATGTTCATTCAATCTATTGCTGATATTGTATTGAATTTACGAACGGACAAAAACCTAGTCCTATTGAACTTCTCTATGATAGTCGTGAAAGTTCATTCAATCTATTGCTGATATTGTATAGAATTTACGAACGGACAAAAACCTAGTCATATTGAACTTCTCTATGATAGTCGTGAAAATTCATTCAATCTATTCCTGATATTGTATTGAATTTACGAACGGACAAAAACCTAGTCATATTGAACTTCTCTATGATAGTCGTGAAAATTCATTCAATCTATTGCTGATATTGCATTGAATTTACGAACGGACAAAAACCTAGTCATATTGAACTTCTCTATGATAGTCGTGAAAATTCATTCAATCTATTGCTGATATTGTATTGAATTTACGAACGGACAAAAACCTAGTCATATTGAACTTCTCTATGATTGTCGTGAAAATTCATTCAATCTATTGCTGATATTGCATTGAATTTACGAACGGACAAAAACCTAGTCATATTGAACTTCTCTATGATAGTCGTGAAAATTCATTCAATTTATTGCTGATATTGTATTGAATTTACGAACGGACAAAAACCTAGTCATATTGAACTTCTCTATGATAGTCGTGAAAATTCATTCAATTTATTGCTGATATTGTATTGAATTTACGAACGGACAAAAACCTAGTCATATTGAACTTCTCTATGATAGTCGTGAAAATTCATTCAATCTATTGCTGATATTGTATTGAATTTACGAACGGACAAAAACCTAGTCATATTGAACTTCTCTATGATAGTCGTGAAAATTCATTCAATCTATTGCTGATATTGTATAGAATTTATGAATTGTGAATTGACAGCTGTTTGAAGGTTCCAAGGTCCTTTCCTACGGACGACAGCCAGCCGCCGAAACGTCAGAACTTGGAGAATCTAAAAGGCCGTTTATAAGTTTCATATTCTCCCGGGTAAAGTTTCTTCTCGACTCTTGACTTCTTGTTGACTGCTTCGGAGAAATGTTCACGACTGTTCCCTTTACCTTCGCCCCACGCTTCGTAGAAACAAACTTTAAAACAGAAACGTAAACATTCGTTGCGTTAATGAATTCAAAGCACTCCCTTGTGGGGCTTTATCCTTTCAGTACTTTGTGTGAGTTAATTACCACCAATCCATACAGCATTGCTAAGTCTAAAACAAACTTATAAACGTCAAATTCACTCTCTACCTTAAGCCAGTCTTTGAAAATGGCTTCGACAAAAGGCCAATTTCTGCGACTCTTATTTAATTTAAGACGTCTTTATGCATGATTTGTCGTTTAAGACTCTGAAATAAAACTAATCTCTGCGTTTTCTGTTCGAATAAATTTTCGAAGTTCTTTGAGATATTATTATTCTGAAACAATGCCCTATTTTTTTTATTCTGTTGTTATTATTTAAAGTGATTAATATTTCACCTAAATAATTTCTATAATTTACCTCTCAACCCCCCCCCAAAAAAAAACAGTGCCAAGCAACATTTTTAACAAAACTTAACTGTAGCTGCTATATGTTGGATATTATGAGGGACTATCAGTTAAAAAGGTTTGGGACAACAAGATTAAGTAGCATACAGAGCTTGTAGTCATATTTTAGTAACATTTCTATCATAGGCTGATAGTCCCACATAATATCCAACATATAGCAGGTACAGTTAATATTTGCAAACATGTTGGTTGGCACTGTTTTGCCCCGACCCCTTCAATTATAGTACCATCCTAGGCATGTACCCAAACACTCGCTAATCGAGTCTTATTAATAAAAAATAAAATAAAATCCTTATTGTAATACTGAGAAAAAAGAAAAAAAAAAAAGAACCATATCTGTTTACAACATTTGCTCAAAAATATGTGTGTAAGCCGAGTTCTATCTGCAGTTCTCTTAAAAAAATTAATTTCTTCCTTTCTTTTTGTCCTCAAACAACTCCAAGTAAAATAATCTTCAACATTTTTTAAGCTTGCCGAATTTTCTTCAAAAACATTATATAATATTACAATTTATGGGTGATAGGACGAATCAATTTTTTTAATTGTACCTTATTCATATTTGATTTCTTCAGCGTTTTCCAAGAATATTGTCAAAAGTATTGATCTGTTCTAAAAACTTTGATTCATTCATATTTTAAAATGTATCTATTATTTATTGTTTGACAGACGTGTTTTAGCGTTTTATTGAATCGATTTTTAATTAAATTAACGAAAACGTGATTTTATGTTATATTAAAATAGAGTCTCAGGTTTTTAAGATTTGTTTTTTAAGGAAATGTATTTTTATTTGTTTTACATTGTACTTGTTTATAACACAGGCACACGCCAAAAAAAAAGTGGTATTTTGCAAAGACACCATAGATATATTATTATGAATTTCGACACGCTGTATCCGAATCCGGAGTCCGTTTCACCCCTTACTTCAGGTTTAAGTGCATTTGGTTAAAGAAGAAATAACTAGAGCTTCCGTGTTTTTGAGGGTCTCTGAATTCGAACCCGAGATCTGTTTCACGCCATCGGCACCAACTCAAGTTCATTTCAAGGACAAATATATCTATTTTGCAAAAAAAGAATTTTTACTGCAGATTCCTGATTTACAAAATAGACATATTTCTCCTTGAAATGATCTTTATTTTGCCCCCATTCGAATTCTGCGACCCTCAAAACCACGGAAGCTCTAGTTATTTCTTCTTTAACGACTTTATACCAAATGTGACCTTCAAATGCTCTTAAACCTGATATGATGGGGTGAAACGGACTCCGGATTTGATTCAGCGTGTTGAAATATATAAAAATATATGTATGGTGTCTTTTGAAAATACCACATTTTTTTGTGTGAGCCTGTGTAATTAAGGTTTTGTGTCGCAGGGCATGGAAAAAAGGCTTAGTCCGTGAAAACGTTCTGCAAAAAACCAAAAATATAATATCTGTGGAAATTTCGGACTTTTTTCATCCTCCTAAAATTTTGCAGTCGGCACGTCCGGATTTCGTCATGAGGTCAACCTCATAAGCGGGTTTCCTCCTAATGGAGGGAGGGAGGAACGGCGCTAAAAGGGAAGACTTGTTATAGAAATCTCTAGGCCTAAATAGAGGATACACTTAATACAACAAACAATAACAAAACACAGAATAAATGGATTTAAAAGCCATGAGAAGGCTATGTTTATGTTCCTACAAGATAAGATAAGTTGCTGTCTTTGTAAAAAAAAGGCGCTGAATGTGTGTCGATAGGTGAAGGAAAATGTTGTTGTTTCCTCGACTGGCGAAAGATAGGGATGTGTTTACAAACAGGACCGAAAGGAGTGGGTGTCGAGAGGGCGCCCTTTCGATTAGCTCTCAGGTCGATAAGATGTATCGATAGATAAAGAAGGAGCCGTTCACTCTTGACAAAGAGCTACGCTCACGGGGATTCGCTGACCTATTGTCTCTCTGAAGCCTTTAGCGCACGCTGTGAGGCTTTGGTTCCTGAACGCCGCTCAGAAAACCATCAGCCTTATGACAGGGAAAATAAATGGTTCGAAATTGACGTATTTTCAAGCTTTTAGACGCGCTGAGCCCTTTTGTTTTGTCGTTTTGTAATATGAACTAATTTAACTACTTGACATTTGTTCCGGTTTAGAAAGAAAAAGTAAAACAGATCGGGATAAATAAGCACCTTTTCAGCCAGATGGATAGTATAGTGCATACTCCAGCAGATTGTGCTTAAAATAAACTTTATAAATACTAAATAAACATAAATAATATAAAAACTAATAAAGTATTAATACTAAACAGCCGATTCAATTATTAATTTTCTTCTGGAGTATAACCTAAAATAATTTCTACATCACACGTTCATCCTTATTTAGGCATGTCACCAACAAATTTCTTAGCAAGCAAGAAAACATACCCGTTAAATCAATGACGATACTGGCAAATTAACAATTTGGTTCAAGTGTTAATCATCTTAAATCACAAATCAAAATCATTCCCGTAACATGCCACGAGGCATGTTTCTTTTTGCGTGTAATAAATTAATCACAGGCTGGGTTGGCCTATAAACGGTCAGAGAATCCAACCCATGAACGAAGACACTAGAAGATAAAAAATTTTAGTGCCTGCTCGGGATATATATATAATAATTTATAAATATATGTTCCGGAGAGTAATTTGAAATTTTAATTATATTTTATCCGAAAAAGAGATTTTTCCAGATGGAGAAAACGTCCCTTCACTCCACGCATGAATATTTCATTGGGCCCAAGGGGAAGAAGATTTTGAAAAGATACTGTTTGTCTTTGGACAGGGCAGAATCCCTAATCCACTTCTCGGAGCAATCTCCCATACATTAATGTTTAATTACACCGCCGAAAAGTACATAGAAACGTCTCTTTTCAAGAGTACCACATACAAAGTACTGTGTTTTTTCCTCCAAATGCTGAAGACTCAGTGGCTGGGTTTTTGCTTTTCTTGGATTAAACGAGAGCTGTATTAAGATAGAATTTCTGATTTTTTTGCGAATTGTACATAATTACTTCTTGAGAATTAGAGTTTGTTCGAAACGAGTCGTGGGTATTTCATAAATGAAAACGGACAGTATTTCCTCCTTCAAGAATATTTTATCATTAAGCTTCCATTATTAATCTCTGCCCTTTATGAAATATATTTTCATCCTTTCCGTTCATCAAAGGAAGTATGAATCACTCCGAAGGAGGGGTGTTTTACTGAGACTTAATTTTATCTTATTTTCCAAATAATTTACTTTGTAAAGTATATCATGATGTTAATTTATTCCTGCTTTCCGATAGAGATCAATCTAAAGCAAATATTAAAAAATCTTATCAATATTATGACCAGCACCTACTTACTTACAGTAAAATAACTACCCAAGGTAAATAAAGACCAATAAAATGTGATTACATTAGTCAGAAGAGATATGAACAAGACAAACTTACATTAATAAGACCAGAGATGGGCATAATTTTATTTATAAATAAAAATACGAATTTGTTCGTACTTCATATATTTGTGAATACGAATATAAATAAATTCGTATTCATAAGTGTGAATACGAATTTATTTTTATTCACATATATTAAAAATAAAAATACAAATAAAATTTTATTCGCAAATTTTCCTGCGAATACAAATAAATTCACATAAAGAATTGTAAATAATCTCAAAAAATGTGAATATTTACAAAAAATCAAGTGATTACAAAAAAAATCACATTAAAATATACGAATACAAATTATTCACATTATAATTTGTAAATACAAATTTATTCACAATAAAATTCGCAAATAAATTATGAATTTATTCGTATTAAGATGATATTACGAAAGTTATTGAAGGTGATTTTTTTTTTTGTGGAACCACCAGCCATGCTGCAGGGACATAGTTTGTCATCTGTACCTCCATAAAAAAAAACAAAAAAAAACAAAAAAAAAAAAAAAAAAAACTGAATGTAGGTCTGACATCCTAGACGTTAAGTGCCTTAAAAAATCACCTTCACATTAAAAAAAAAATTTAATGTGATTTTTTTTTGTAATCACTTGATTTTTTGTAAATATTCACATTTTTTGTGATTATTTACAATCTTTTCTGTGAATTTATTTGTATTCGCAGGAAATTTTGGGAATAATATTTTATTTATATTTAATATATGTGAATAAAAATAAATTCGTATCCACACTTATGAATACGAATTTATTTATATTCGTATTTACAAATATATGAAGTACAAATAAATTCGTATTTTTATTTATGAATAAAATTATGCCCATCTCTGAATAAGACTTAGGATCGGAATTACCCGACCACTCTGAGAGACTTTCTGCGTATTATCAATTGTGGGAACTTAAAGAGGTAATACTACCTTGTGTGGTCAAATCAAAGTAATTTTCTCCAATTTATGAATAACAAATAAATCAATATTCTTAAATTGTTTATGTCATTAGTTTTATATTGGATCATAAAGTAGCAAAAAAAAAAAAAAAAAAATAAATATATTCTTCGAAAACAAAAACGCGGTGCTGTGTCTGAGGAACCTTGAGTTGTTTCGCGCCAAAAATTTCACACAAACAACTACAACCGACGTATTTAATATCAATATTTAATTGATTGTTTTCCATTATTAGGAATAAGGTTGTTTGCTGATTGGATCCAAAAATGTTCATAAAAAAAAAATGTTTTTAATTATATTACTACTAGGAACGTCGCACAGTGGGGCAGAATCCCAAAAAGCTGGCCAAAACTCCAAATCTTTATGAATCGATCTGAAATTTCTTACAGAAATGGTTTTTGGGGTCGCTGATTACGAATTAGGGGTAAAAATTACAAAATTCAAAATGACGGAATCAATACGTCCATATTAGAAGTAAGAAAAATTATTATAACCTCAAAAATTATTAGTTTTTGATAAAATTTGTTGAATAGGGTTGCTCAGAGTAGTTTATTAGGAATTTAATGACATACAAAATGGCTAATGTAATATTACAAAATTAGAAAACTTATATATGATGAACATAAGATAACCCCTAGATAAAAAAAAAAAACAAAAAAACTATTAATTGACAATAGTAGAATTATTTTAAAACAATATAATATAAATATAATTTTAACAAAAACATTTTATTTTTTTTTAAGAAGGTGATATAACTTTTATTTTATTTTCTATAAAAAGCTGCATAAAAACTCGTAAGGCAGCTGACGGCAGCTAAATTTTGTTTTATTTTATAGATAACAGTTTTACCTTTCATGTCTAATAAGTTGTGTGTTCTTGTACCAGAACACTGATGAACAATTATACTTTTTCCTTCAAAACTAAGTTTCTTATTAGTTTTCAAATGTTAAATTTACATAAGTTTAATAAATTATTAATATTTTCTATGACATTATTCATTATTATAATAAGCACAATTATTTTCTACGTACTTTACCGAGTTGATTCCATTTTGTTAAAGATAAATCGGTGAACTGTAAGAAATTTTATAACTCTTCAAACACGAAGTTGTTTTGTCCTGCGTGAACGCAAGTTTTTTCTCGAGCGAAGGTAGCTTTTGTATTAATTTTCCAAAGCAGGAATAAGGGGTCTGACCCTAATACTAGCGGATTTTTACCCTTGGGATATTACTCTAGCCAACCGAACAATTCAAATTCTCAAACTAGAAACTTTATTTTTCGACTTTTGGCCAGCTTTTTTGGATACTGCCCCACTGTGCGTCGGTCAAATCAAACCGTTCATTATACATTTAAATTGAATGTATTATTAAATAGACTGGTTTTCGGATGCTACTGATCTTAGCATATTTCGTGTGTTTTTATTTTTCCGCCAGTAGCCCCAGGAGAAATTAACTTTCAAACAGCTGATAAAAGCAAATGAACCATGAATAGTCTAGAGAACTACATAGAGAGCAATAATAGGGATCGCTCTGGCCATTCCGAGCGGTAGAAACTATAATTGAAGCATGTTTCATAACAATAACCTTCCGGCGGGCGGGGGAAGGTTATCTGTTGCGAGCAGAGAGGAACTAAACTTGGCGGTAGCTGCACCTAATATAATTCTGTAATGAACTTCGGTGGAAGCGGTCGGATGGTTGGGGGGTAAATTGGGTAGTGAAAAGTTGCAGGGTTAGTCTGAATGCCAGCGGGACATGCGAGCCCAAACCACGCTTCTTCTATAGTCTTCTAATTATAGGATCAAGCAGAAAACTCCACCTACAACAGAGCAATATCTCTTAAGAACTCCGTTGGTGCTCCGATTAGATTTAGCGCCACAAATTGCCCTCAGACAAAGGATATTAACAACGAAATTAAAATATGATATATAAAATAAGGTAACAAATATCCGGGTTAAGAATGCTTTAAATACAACCTACTGAGCAAGGTTTATCATCGTGCCAAATATCAACTTTGATATACATCCCCTTATGCCATATAATTACCCTCAAAAATGGCATTTGAGAAATGTAAAAAGTCATTTCAATCGCAGTTTTCAGGTATTGGACTTCAAAATATTCAAATAGTGAAGAATACATAAAAAATATAGCAGACTGTAAGAAAAACAATGATGTCCAAACTATAACTCTATGGTTTGCCAGTCGTGAGAAAATGAGTTTTTCGTTAGAGCTTAGAAACTCAAAAATGAGCATGCGCGGTGAAACATCGATGGCTGCAATTTTCTAACGATTTGCTCTAAAAAAAAAAAAAATATAAATAAAAATTGTTTTGAACTACTGATTACATACGTAATTGATGGTAAAAATATTAATTTTTTTCTTAAATGGTCAAGCAACCACCTTTGGATTACTTGAAATGGATTGTCTCTCACCCTCTTCCCTCGCTCTCTCTCTCTCTCTCTCTCTCTCTCTCTCTATATATATATATATATATATATATATATATATATATATATATATATATATATATATATATATATTTATTGGGACTTCCTTGCAAGGTAGGACTGAACACTTTTTATAAAAAATATGTAATTTTTTTTTTTTTTTTTTTCGGCGCATCTACATCTAGGTCATTAGCGCCGATGTAATTTAGTTATAATTATTTCAATATTTAGGGTAGGGGTAATATTTAAGGGAGCATGATAATTTTTTAATGTATTTTGTGGAACATTGATAGTTTTAATATAATAAAAAAAAAAGGTTTCTGTGATGTCCAAAAAAAAAAATGATAGTTTTTTTTTTTTGTAGAATTGCCCCTGAAGAGGTGCGAAGAAAAGACGCACGAAACATGTTGGGCCCAATAAATAAAGTAGTATAAAAATATTTCCATATTTAGGGTAGGGGTAATATTTAAGGGAGCATGATAATTTTTTAATGTATTTTGTGGAACATTGATAGTTTTAATATAATAAAAAAAAAGGTTTCTGTGATGTTCAAAAAAAAAAATGATATTTTTTTTTTTTTTTTTTTTTTTTGTAGAAGTGCCCCTGAAGAGGTGCGAAGAAAAGACGCACGAAACATGTCGGGCCCAATAAATAAAGTAGTATAAAAATATTTCAATATTTAGGGTAGGGGTAATATTTAAGGGAGCATGATAATTTTTTAATGTATTTTGTGGAACATTGATAGTTTTAATATAATAAAAAAAGGTTTCTGTGATGTTAAAAAAAAATGATATTTTTTTGTAGAAGTGCCCCTGAAGAGGTGCGAAGAAAAGACGCACGAAACATGTCGGGCCCAATAAATAAAGTAGTATAAAAATATTTCAATATTTAGGGTAGGGGTAATATTTAAGGGAGCATGATAATTTTTTAATGTATTTTGTGGAACATTGATAGATTTAATATAATAAAAAAAGGTTTCTGTGATGTTAAAAAAAATGATATTTTTTTGTAGAAGTGCCCCTGAAGAGGTGCGAAGAAAAGACGCACGAAACATGTCGGGCCCAATAAATAAAGTAGTATAAAAATAGGGAAGACTGCTTTAATGACCCCATGCCTACTAGGATAAAAAAGAATTTGGATATTTTGGGTCATCTATAAGAATAAATAATATACATATAAGTGCATAATATATATCAAAGTCACTTATTGAAGAAAATCTAGATGTTATTAAGACTTATCATCATTCTTTTATTACAAAATTTCAAAAGGCTAGTTGGCATTACGGATGATGTTATATATAAAAATATAATTTATGACACTTTAATTTCAGCTAAGACAAAGCAAA
Source organism: Gonocerus acuteangulatus (assembly GCA_946811695.1). Classification (NCBI taxonomy): domain Eukaryota; kingdom Metazoa; phylum Arthropoda; class Insecta; order Hemiptera; family Coreidae; genus Gonocerus; species Gonocerus acuteangulatus. Next base: position 57,895,950 of record OX328129.1, on the reverse strand, counting down.
GGTCAGTGGGATACATGATGTGTATGGAAAATTGAAAGAATATTAAGGGGTAAGCTACCTTGCGACTATTTTGTTATATCATTTTGTACGGTGTAATTAAAAACCATTTATTGTATATTAGTTACAGGAAATAGTGAAAAAGTTGAACTTTTCAGTATATTAAACTTTAAAGTTTTTCTTAAAACTATGGTATCAAAACTTCAAATTTTAACTATGGATTCCTAATGATACTTTCTAGTACAGCACGTAGAGAGTTTCCCTTTCATTGAATTATTACGATTTTATGACCGATTTTGGACGGACGTTTTAATAGAAAATGAAGAATTGTTCACCATATTCGAAATATTAAATAAATAAGATTTCTTAAAATCCCACGTACTTTACTCGGTTTAACCTTCTTCTTTCAAAATGATTTTAGTTTCTTGCTCTGGGAAAAATGAGGGTTTCTGTTCGTGAGACACAGCGCCACCATTTTGTTTTCGAAGAACTAAAAGTTTTTTTTTTTCTTCCCTTCAATGTTGAAGTATTGTAATTATAACTTAGTTATTTTCATGTTTTTTATATAGAGGGACGACGACGTGAGCCGAAACGTCTCCATCAAAAATAAAATAAGGTCTGAAGCTGGCAAAAATTCATGGAAGCCTCAGTAATCAACCATTAAACATACTATAAAGAAAAAAAAATATAAGTATGATAACCGGAATTGACCTTTACATGTGCCCGGCAATTTAGATAAATTTAACATGTTAGTGACAGCTAATTTACAGAAGCATATGGATGTAAGTCTTGTTTTATTAATTCCTAACCTCGTTTTTGCTAACACTACTTCTTTCCGGCGTAAATAACTTTATGTTGAAAACTGTTTATAATGAGCTTAGTTGGTCTAAGTTCGTTTTCTGTTGTACTCGTCCATTTCAGTTGCCTTATTTGTCTTTTATGTTCTTAATTTTTTGTCCTGATATTTCCTTGTGGTTCCATTAAATTCATACATAATGAACTTGTTTCGTAAAAAGTCTTGCCTGTAAGTCAGCAGTCATGTTTTGAGATAATTCCTGACTGCAAGCAAGTATGTAAATTGTAGATTTTTCTATAATTTCTGCTCATGTAGGATGTGTTGTGGGCTTGTTTTGTAAAAAACATACTCTACAAATCGCATTTATTTATTTTATAAAACCATAGGCAAATATCATAAATTTTTATTATATCTTCCTAAAATTACGCGGAAAAGATGAATACCAAGAAGGAATATATTCATAAGAAAAACTAGATTTACGAATAATGTTAAAGGCAAAATTGGTAGATATTTTTAGGAGATTGTCAGCTCAAAGAATGTATTTATTAAAGGGTAGAGCAGAAGATTTATTAAAATGGAAGGGAATTTGCTATTTTTATGAAACCAAGTAAAGCTGAGTATTTGGAATGCTTTAGATGCCGGGGATATTGTCTAAAATCATTTCAGATAGTGATTAAAGTCTTGGGTGAATTTATTCTTGGAAATAAAAATATTAGGAAGTGTATTTATATTTTTTTTTCATAATAGATGGGGGATCGATTTCCATCCTGGCTAGTCTAATTAATTTTCTGTAGAGTGAAAAATTATCCCGAAATGAATACATTTGTTGTTCGCAGGCTTTCTTACTGCTCGTGCCTGCCCCCAAAGAACTCATTATTATAGATTTTAATTTTTTTTTTATATTAATACAAATTTCAATTTTAATGCTTTCTTTAGTTTACCTCAATTCAGATGTCTGAAGCTATTGACGGAATAATGAATTGTATATACATATACAAATATACGGTATAAATACTTATATAAAGAAAGGATGAGTTCGATAAACATAGAAATTAGTCCGATTAGACTTGCGGGCTTATATGAACCATCCACCTCGACCAATTTGATAACCTTCTACTGGTAAATTTTATTCTCTTGCTACGAAATTCCTAATGTAATATCCAAAACTAATGATAGAGATATTTCTGTCTTAATGCTAGTTCCTTTATTTTGAAACTAAAAAAATAAAAAAAAAAAAAAAAAAATCCACAACAAAAAATTGTACTTGTAACTGGCAAAATCGGTCTATCATGAATGGTAAACTTCAGCTAAAATTCTTCAGCTAGAACTCAGATATTCCTGTTGCACATTTGTGTCCATTGTCAATAGAGACCCAATGCCTCAAGTACCTGGATGCTTTTTTTTTCAAATTAGATAATTATTCGCTGTTAACTATCTCTATTACATGGTATAATTGATGCAAGTGCTGCAACGAACCTTTTCAACGGGCCCTGAGGTAAGAAAAATTCCAGCCGTTGAAGGGACTCGAGCCCAGTCTCCAGCATGAGAATCTAATGCGTCAGACCACGTGGGGACCCAATAAAGAAATACAACAAGTTTACAATTTTATATATTCATATTATATTATACAGTAATTCTTGTTACATTGACTTTCTTTGGGTTATCACAATAAATATCGTTATTAAGGATGCGCACAAGAATATATTTACAATATCATTCATGAAAGAGAAAATGCTTTAATATATTTTTTCATTTAAATCTTACACATTACTACTTAAAAGGTACCGAAAATTATCTTCTTTAATACATAAATATACATACACGATAGCGACCGCATTTTTTGTTCTTTTCTCACTAAACGTCTTATACAATCTCCTACTAAATACGAATTGGCTAACCAGCTACAAAGGCCTACAATGCATTGGGGATTATTCCAGATGATATTACTGATCTCAAGTGGCCGCCGTAATTCTTGTTCGGACTTTGTGAAATAATTCCTTGAAAGGGTCAATATGACTGTTGAGACAGAAGGATAAGGTTTCTAAAAGCTACTCCCCCTTCAATCATCATTGCGTCCTACGGGTTTGATTAATGAGCCAGCTGATTGGAGGGTGGATTGAAAGCCCGGTCAATAGGAAGGGCCTTCACTCCCCTGTCACAGCTGGAATTAATTTCGCGAGCCACGTGTAGTTTTTAGGCCCAGATCCGCGACCCTTTCACCATAGCCACCCCCACATCGTATCACAATGTGTATAATCAAGATAATATTTAATTCAATTTGTACCGCCCACTCTGATTGGCGGTCTCTCCCTTATTCTATAGCGGTTGACAGAACTGTGTATATGTTTTTTTTTGTTATGTTTTATATGGTATTAATAAGGGTGGTTTTTGTGGTTTGCGTTTAATACAAGCGGGTCCACGTTTGTAAAATTTATATTGAACAGAGAGAATAAAACAAAACTGAACTCTTCAGTAGAAGAGCACGTTAACAACTCCGAAAACAGCATTTTTCTTTTAATTAATTAAAAATTTAGAAATAAAAACCTATGATTGTTTGTTATAACAATAGAAATCAGGTTGAAGTGGTTGGGTAATGATTATCTCATATTTGGGGAAGTTTGTGGATTTTTAAATGGGCGCAACTGAGATAATATTCCAGGCAGGGATGCACGGAACAGGAGGAGTACTGTGGTAAAAAATAATATGTCTGTGTGTATTTAAGTAAATATAAATTATATTTTCCTTGTTAGTTACCGTAATTTATTGCGATGTAGAATGTAGAAGTTGTATAATTAATAATGTTATATGGTATAATTATATCAAAATTTTATTAATTTCTAATACTTTTATAGTTTTTTTAGTTTTAAGCCAGTAGCTGTAATAAAAGTCTGTAAAATGAAAACTTTATCTTATTTTTTTGCCTGTTTTGATCTATGTTTTTATCATGTATTAAGGCTATAACCTCCTTCTGACGGGAGTTAGCCAAGAGTATTAGTCTTTAGAGTCCTAAGTAGTATTTTAGTACATAATTTCTTTTTGTCTAGAATATATTTCTACAGGTACTCTTGTATAGTTTGTTACAATTTCTTTTGTTTTTACTTTTTTTATTAATAAAGACTACTTATGTATCTATGAACAGAAATAATTATTCGTCTTAAGACCAATGAGGTAAATTAATTTTCAAAGAAAGGTAAGACATCATCCCGACTTAAAACGGGTGTATTTTTAGAAGACCCGCCAGAAAAATCTGTATCGTCAAAAAAGAGCCTTATAAAAGCATAAAAAAAAATCTGTTTCGACGTTTTGTCAAAAGTTATTATTTTTTTAAATTATAGGTGCTCTGACTGCCAGAGAGAGGTTTGGGGTCATTGACACCAAACTCAGAAAATAATTATGATTGGTAAAAAATGTAATGTAATCTTTACTTTTATGTATTGCTGGAATTCATTAGTGCAATAAGAACTGTTGCATGATATTATTATAGTCATTATTATAACATGTAAAAATATCTAAATTAGAACTTTTATTTAACATTTTCGAGAAAAAAAAAAAATGTTTTCAATAGTTTGAAGGTTGAACCAATTTTAAACAAAAATAACTGTTAAAAACGCTTTTAATGAACAAAAAAAACTAAGTCGTATTTTGAAATTAGCCAATATATCGTTGAATATAGAAAAGCAAATATTGTTTATCAGAAACATTTACTCAAAAAAAATCCACCTACAATTTTTGTAGGTATCAGTTCATTCAAATAACAAAACCATTTTTAAATAAAGCACCTAAATTAACGCAAATGTAAGGAGAAATATTGCATACAATTCCTTAATCACTTCCAAAGCTTTGTTGTTATTGATTTTGTATAATCAATGTATTTTCAAATAAATCACCTAAATTAACGCAAATGTAAGGAGAAATATTGCATACAATTCCTTAATCACTTCCAAAGCGTTGTTGTTATTGATTTTGTATAATCAATGTATTTTTAAATAAATCACCTAAATTAACGCAAATGTAAGGAGAAATATTGCATACAATTCCTTAATCACTTCCAAAGCTTTGTTGTTATTGATTTTGTATAATCAATGTATTTTTAAATAAATCACCTAAATTAACGCAAATGTAAGGAGAAATATTGCATACAATTCCTTAATCACTTCCAAAGCGTTGTTGTTATTGATTTTGTATAATCAATGTATTTTTAAATAAATCACCTAAATTAACGCAAATGTAAGGAGAAATATTGCATACAATTCCTTAATCACTTCCAAAGCTTTGTTGTTATTGATTTTGTATAATCAATGTATTTTCAAATTTATTGCAGTGCAAATATCGACCGTAACATCATAATCATAATAGTCTTTTTATTTATTAATTTTTTTGGTAACTATCTTAATTAAATGATGACATGTGAAATTATTTAGCTATTGTAAGTTGAATTCTTACCTCAATAGTCAGCACTTTGCTCTGCGGTGAATCGTCTGAAATTAGAGAATAAATATTAAATTGATGTTTTATTATAGTAACCAGTTATGTAATATTGACATTAATTGTATGATAAACAATAAAAAGAATGTACATTCTGTTAACCCTTTAGTTTCCGTCGATTGTATTTCTGCATTTATAAGGTTCGTACCAGCAATATAGATACCTTCAGCACTAATCTAAACGTTTGGAATGAATAAAAAAAAGAAATGAACAGCTGTGATTATAATCGAGAAAATTGCACCAATAAGCGAATTGTACAGAAAAATAAATACACAAAAACTTTCTTTAATAAGAGAGAGAGAGAGAGAGAGAGAGAGAGAGAGAGAGAGAGAGAGAGAGAGAGAGAGAGAGAGAGAGAGAGAGAGAGAGAGAGAGAGAGAGAAACTTTATTTAAAAATATAAATAAAATGGGCTGCCCAATTACATTGGGTTGCTGGAAACACAGCGTGCTTATCATCCATTCGGAAAAAGGGTAAATTTGGAGGCTGAAGATGTTAGGAGTTCGAAACAAGGAATAGAGAATAAAGAAGATGAAGACGAAAGAAGGAGATAGTGATGGATGAGAAGGAATTGATAGAAATGAAAATAAAGTCTAAAGTATATAAGACAACAGTGTGATCAGATCAGGAAAACCTGGCATTGCATAAATCAAAAGTTGTAGTAATTTACGTTTCAGGAAGTAAATATTAGGTATTGATAATATACTAAAGGTTATTAACTTTGAAAATCAGGAAATAATGTTGGATATTGTAGAGATAACGTAAGACAGATCTTTTAATTTGTAAATAAAAAAAAACAAAAAAAAAAAAAAAAAAACCTGTTGATATTGGCTCTTTAATGGCATAATTAAATAGGAAAACAAGCTATTGGCTATTGATTGGGAGGGGGGCAGCCCATTGAACCCACAACTAATGCTGTTAAATCATGGTTGTTGGGGGGGGGGGCTTTTTAGACCGGACCAGTCTTTAATTAAGTTATAAGCGGAAAATATTAGGTTACTTTTCCAGAAAATAGCTCAAAGGTGTAAAAAAAATGAATAATACGAAGAGAAAATGTATGCTGTCACCATGTCATTTGTTTTCAATACAATAAAAAGGGAGTATTGTTTTCAATTACGCTTTAGTGCTTGATCGCACCGACCAACACGGATCTATTGTGACTTGCGTTCTATGTTCAAATCACTTCCAAAGTGAGTTATCGAATGAGCAGCTCCTTACATAAATTATGTGCTTATTTGGAGTAGCCTTACCTATTTCATTTAAAAAAATCATTCAAAAAACGTAAAATATATGAAAACATTAAAAAACAACTACAACTTCTCTTACATCAACATTAAATTGTTTTACAGTTAATTTATTTGAAATTTCATGTTATTTAATTTTTTCTCTTAATTAATGGTTGTATTTAAAAGTAAATTTTATTTATTTTTATTCTTTATTTTTTTTTATTATTTTAACGTTTTAAGTTTTTTTTTTCTATTTTTCTATTTTATAACTGACGAGGCACAACAATTATCAACATGCAGCAGAAGAGCATTTTTTAGTAATATAATACTATAAAAATTATTGGTTTGGAGGAGCAGATGTCCCGCGTTTTTATTAGATCCTATCATTTGTTTATGATAAATAAAGATAATGAGAATGTTAAAAAATGGAACTTCCAAATGAGTGGAAATGTAACACTATCGTTAATGATGAATGCATTTTCAAGAGAGTATATTTATGTAGGTAGTCGGACGTAGCTAATGTACTAGAAGACAACGTATCGCTTTTTGGGGGAAATTATACCCTTCCTGAAAGACTCAAAAACAAACTCAGAAAAAGGGAAGAAATAAAGGAATATTTAAAAAAAAAGAGGAGATCGAGTTGTGTGTGTGTCGTGTGTGTGTGTGTGAGAGAGAGAGAGAGAGAGAGGAGAGAGAGAGAGAGAGAGAGACATGCTAAAGGGTTCGAGATTATTACTAAGCCCCAGAGACACCCACCCCTTATCATCCCTGGTTATCTACTGCCAACTGGCTACATCCATTGTCTAGCTTCTGCTATTCTAGAATAGATATTGGCAAAGGCTATGCATTTCAAGATGAAAACCCCGCTCCTAACATAGACCTTTATCTTGTCCTAGTAAAATCGCTATTCCCCTAAGAAAAAAAGTCCGATTCGCAGGAACTGCATCATCTTAGCGCGGTTCCGTTCTTAACCGAAGTGCGATTAGTAAAGGGAATAGTAGCAGCTATCGGTAGGTTTTGATCTTTCGTTAAAAATATAAAATAAAATCTCAAAAAGAAGGAATTTTAAAGTGCCACATATGGAAACTGACAGTTTTCCAAGCGGATGGGAATCTCCCGTCATCGCGACGCTCACTCTAGGAAAACTCTATTACCAATATGATTCTTATTTTCTCAGCTTTAATGAAATACTCATTCCACCGTTAAAATAAACTTAAAAAACAAAAGTGAGGTAAACAGTGACAAAAACCCGTTTATAAATAACAAAACTTAAACTTTCGTATTTTTAAGCACTTACTTCTCCGACTGATATTGCCCCATCGAAATTTTCTTCAGAATCTTTTTTTGTAGAGAATTAGTAAGGTTTTGAATGGTTATATCGTACTTCCCACTGTTTTGAAGATATTAAGGGGGGAAAATGGTGCTATACCTACCGATAGCTGCTATATTCCTTCACTAATTGCACTCGAGATAAGAACGGAACCGCGCTAAGATGATGCAGTTCCTGCGGGTTGGACTTTTTTTCAGACAAATTAATGTATTATGTTTATAGTATAATATAAATATTATATTTGTAAGAAGAGCAAGTCACTTTAATTGCGCTGTAAAATATTGTCACTAGCTAAATCTAAGTATTATATAAGCTCATAAGGAAAAAATGGTGCTAATGGCTCAGATTTCGATGCACCATAAAAGAAATAAAAAAAAAAAAAAAAATATAAGGACAATATACGCAGATTCCGAACCATTTCATGTATGTTAATAAAATATTTTATTCTAATCCCAATAACGCAACACTTATACACAAATAAATTTTTTTTTAGGTATCTATTTAATACGAATAAAATAAGGTTATAATGAGCGATCCGCTGTGGCATACACCAAGTACTACCACCGTGTGGAGTGCAACTAGCATAGACCGGTACGTCAGTACCACTGTGGTATGTAAAGAGCGGCTGTTCTGATACTGGCAAAAATTAGAAATCCTACATTTCTTTGGTTTTTGGAGGCTTATCTTTATGACTCTAGAAAGGGACTTACAGATGACGAGGGTTCACTGGGCGCCGCTACCTGGGGACAGGGTAAATGCCCCCCACCCTAAGCCTCCTAGCTCCTCACCTTCGAATTCCTATGATTTTGTTCAATGAATTTAAACAAAAAAATTAATAAATAGATAAAAACTGCTGAAAATAGGGAATACCAAAAACAATTCTAAAGAACGAAATCAACACCAGTACAGTAATCTAGATATTCATAGGGCATCTTCGAATTCCAAGATGCCGTTGAAACAAAATATTGTTTCTATTTATACGTATCCTGTTTTATTGAATAATACATTTGACTACTATAAACAATCACAAAAATAAACGAGCAGTGAAAAAAACTGTAGGAAACACGCAAAAAGATTCGTTCAAATGAACGAAATTACCTATGTTTTAAGCACTTATTTCTCCAAATATGACCATCCCCGTCGCAAATGTCTTCAAAACATTTTTTGTAGAGAATTTAGTAACCTTTCGAATGGTAATCTTTTGCTTGCCAAGATTCCGAATCGTTTACGAGATATTAATGAAAATATACGAAGTTCCCAAAACTTTTCATGACTAAAAAATGAAATATTTTATTTTAATCCTTCCTTTACTCCAAACGTAACCAAATTTTCAACATATTAGTTCTGATAAAATTCAAACATGCGGAAAATGTTTCACCTGAATCCCAGATTCTAAGTACCAAAATCAAAGACAAAAAGAACAGTTCGAATAAACGAAATCGATTACTTTAAAGTTTTAAGCATTTATTTCTCCGATTGACATCGCCTAATCAAAACATTCATCAGAACCTTTTTTATAGAGCACTTAGTAAGCTTTCTAATGGTATTCTTTCGTTTACTAAGATTCTCAACCTTTTTCGAGATATTAAGGAAAGTATACAAAGTTACCAAAACGTTTTATGTCTGTTAATAAAATATTTTATTCTAACCCTTCCTTAACTCCAAACGTAACCAAAAGTTTAACATGTTAGTTTTGATGAAATTCAAACATGCAAAAAATGTTTCAACTGAATCCCATGGTTCTAAGTACCCAAACCAAAAAAAGGTATTAAAAAAACTATTTTTCCAATTTTCTCGAAAACGGTTAAAGCTATCGCCTTGAAAATGGTTTCATTCGTTTTCCTAGCCCAAGAAGCCTATAAAACGAGTACTTACAAGCTTATGAACTCAAAAACTTAAGCGTTACGATTTTTTTTGCGCGAATTTCGCCCTAAGCGCCATCTTCCAGTGGGCGGATTCTGCTGGTTAACGAACTTGACCTTTCAAATTGGACGACGGATTTTTGTACCAAATTTCATCACAATCGGACCATTAGGGAAGCCAGAAATGAGCGAACAGACAAATATATATATATATATTTATATATATATATATATATATATATATATATGTATAAATATATACATATATATATATATATATAATATATATATATATATATGTTGTTTTTCAAGTTACTTCGCTGGGAATTAAATGTGTTGTTTCATTCGGCATCTGTCTCCAGCGGTCTTGCTCCTCCTAACATCGCAATATTTCGCCGGATTCCTCTCCCGCTTCTTCGGGCCTTCACTCATCCTTGCTGGTCGGTAAGGGAATGAGTCCGTCCTTGGTCTGGGCTCTGGAATGAGTCCGTCCTTGGTCCTGGGCCCAGACCAAGGACGGACTCATTCCTTACCGACCAGCAAGGATGAGTGAAGGCCCGAAGAAGCCGGAGAGGAATCCGGCGAAATATTGCGATGTTAGGAGGAGCAAGACCGCTGGAGACAGATGCCGAATGAACAACATATATATATATATATATATATATATATATATTTATATATATATATATATATATATATATAAAAATTTGAACCACCGTTATTTTCGGTCTCTAGGGGTTCTGAAACGCGAAATTTTCTAGTCGGCACTTCCGGATTGTTTCATTGTATCAACCCTATAAGCGGGGTTCCTCCTATGGGGGAGGAGGAACCGCGCTAAAACGAACTGACAAATCTGAAATAATTATCAGAATAAAACAATCTAAAAATAACTATATATTAGCCGATTAATTCAGACTGAATGAAAAGAGGACACATAAGTGGATATCGAACTTCATTCGTGGAATGATTTAAAAAACTAGAATATTTAATAAATTAATGGAAGACCTCTATAAAAGGGCATTCCCAGAAAAACTGCTTAACAGAAACAACGCGAGAATTTCTCAGAAAAGCGAATCAGACAGAGTTAAGGCCATTATGAATAAGTAAAATAGCTTCTAAATCTATTTATACATTTCATTATGTACATTTTTTCTCATAAGCACAAAAAAAAAAATCCAATAACAGGTTACGATATGATTTTTGTTTGTAGAGCTTTACCCGCAAAACTATGTACCCAGCGGTCAAAGTCTGTAGTATAAAAAAAAACAAAACATTTTTTTTTAGATTAATTATGTTTTTGCCTCATTACATTACAATTAAGCCTTTTTTGTAGATTCTAGAGCGCGAATAGAAAAATACTATGTACAATAAAAATACAATATTTAAAAATTTTATCGGGATTGCCAGGCAAGATGATTCTGCACACAATATACAGTTATTATTCTCAAAATATTTGATCTGTAAATAATGGGAATTAACAGTTGAAAAAGAAACAAGTTTCATGAAAATCCTCGAAGAAAATACAAGGTTGAAATTTAACAAACAATTTATTATTAATTATTTTAATTTCGGAGAATCCTGTAAATGGTGAGACCCCCCCCCGGAAATGTCTTATCACATAACTTTTCAGCTGGTTTAGCTGAAACTCGAGTTGAGTGTTATTAAAATGTTCAGAAAACCGAAAAATGTAGTAATTTTAGTAATGTAATGGTCTGGTACCACAAAATACAATGTACTTAAATAACACTAAATGAACTTCAATTTACTGAATACGAGTACTGCTGTATTGAAGAGTAAGGTGTGTCATTAATGATTGTAAATACAATATTCATACAAGGGTCTCCCCATGGTCTAGTGGCCTACGCCTTAGATTCTCATGCGGGAGATGGTGGGTTCGATTCCCAAAGGCGGCGGGCTCGTTGATAAATTTCCTCATTGCACCAGGTATGTCAGCTTTATTGGCCTAGAAGCCGTGCGCCGTAAGAAAAAAAAATAAAAAATCATATTTTAAATTAGTCTAGCCTGCTGCTCAAATTCAGGAACATAATTATGCTTTAGGTCCGCGTGACAAACCTATGTAATGTACTATATAACATAGTCTTATTTTTCGGACTGCGCATGCGCGAACGCCAGCGGTCACTTTTTTGTAACGCTTTTTTGTAACTTTTTTTCAGTTTAGTCATCGCTAAAGTATATTTATGCTAAAAAACTAAAAACGTGTACCTGGACATGGGCATATATAAGAAATAATGTCGGGGAGGGGGGGGGGCTGGTACCATTTACGGGGTATGGAATACTAATAATTTAGAACTTGAAATAGTTTTAGCCAACTAAAACGCTATTACACCTAAAATAAAATATTTTTTATGAACTAAGGATTCATATTTAATTTATCATGATGATTAGATAGTTAGCCGTCGAGGTGATAAGTAAAGATCCCCAAAAAAAACATAAATGTGAAATAGAGGCCAAGTTCCTGCCCCCACAAAGAAACACTCCCTTCCTCAAAAATATCCCCTCCTAAAATCCCCCCAAAACGCCTTACCATTCTACACTCCAAAAAAGTAGTATGAATTGGTGTATTAATTCAACCAAAAATATTTGCCAATACAAGAGATGATACAAGAAAGAAATGTCCAAGTTCATTACTTGGAAGACCTCATAGTTACTTACAAAGAACTGTTAAGACACTTCAAATGACCTTTAAAAACAACAATAAAAATACTTATATCCAGTTACTAAAATATCACTTTCCTCAACCAGGTATATTCTTAAACTTGGCAATGTTTTTTTGTGCCGAAATTATCTTTAGAGAAAAACTAAACAAACATCAAATATAGGTTCTTCATACCGAGACAATTCATTTGATACCCCACATCATGGGTTTCGGACGGAATGATGGGTTTCCGAAGGAAGTACAAATCTGGCACACCCCCGCCCCGGAAGCGGTGTCAAACACAACTTTTCGCGATTTTTCGATTTTTTCCTTTAATAACGTCTTCATATCTATCTTCATGCAAAAGTTCAAGTCTCTAGCATCATGGGAAGTGCCTAATAATTTTGATGAGTGAGTGAGTGAGTCCTATAAATCCCGATTTTCGATCGCTTATATCTCAGAAACTATTCGATGTAGAATTATGTAAATTTCCAGTTTTACTCACATCTAGTAGTATAATACCTGTGTAAAATTTTATAACTTTATCTTTACCTGGTTGAAAGTTATGAGAGAGTAAAAATCGGCTCTAAGACCGCATGTAATATACACACAGTATGCTTAGGCCGGAACTTGGCCTGGCGCACTACCGTGGGCCTAGATAGGTGCTCCGACTGCTAAGGTGAGTAGCACCGTGTGTACAACAAAGACAGGAAAACAATTTAATTTATAAAAATAAAATCAATGAATAGAAGCTGTTCAATGAATAAAAAATATGCACATTTTACGCATTTCGGCAAAATCGGCTCTAAGACCGCCTGTAATATACACACAGTATGCTTAGGCCGGAACTTGGCCTGGCGCACTACCGTGCGCCTAGATGGAATGGTGGGGATTCGGCTAAATAAACCTCAATATGATTTTGTTTTAAAAAATCTATATTTCGGACGTTTCGGCTACTCATTGGTAGCCTTCGTCAGCTAAAATGACAAAAAAAGAAATTAATACAGAAAAAAAAAGAAGTTTATAATTGTGATAGGTAACAGAACTATAAATACACTTAACTTATAAAAGAACATATCGTCTTAAATTCTTAGAATGAGTATAATGAAAAAATAAATAGGTACAATAATTGATTTTAATAGTAATCAGTAACATTAATTGATTTTACAAAGAAATAAGAAACTGCATACCAATGACAAATATAGTAGCTGATAGTAACATTAATTAATTTGACAAAGAAATAAGATACTACATACCAATGGAAATGCCGAACGGCAGAGGAAGACCAAGGTTGGCAATTAAGTAACCATTGTTACTTCTTTCCTGTCATAAAATGTCATAAACATGCCTTTTGATCCTTACCGACCTTTCTCCCACCACCTGCTGTTTTCAGTTACATATACCCCAGTAGATTCCTTTTTCCTTAGTCACTTTCACAATGGTTATTTAATTGCCAACCTTGGTCTTCCTCTGCCGCTCGGAATTTCCATTGGTAAGTAGTATCATATTTCTTTGTAAAATTAATTAATGTTACTATCAGCTACTATATTTGTCATTGGTATGTAGTTTCTTATTTCTTTGTAAAATCAATTAATGTTACTAATTACTATTAAAATCAATTATTGTGCCTATTTATTTTTTAAGAATTTAAGACGATATGTTCTTTTATAAGATAATTGTATTTATAGTTCTGTTACCTATAACAATTATAAACTTTTTTTTTCTTTTTTTTTGTTTCTGTATTAATTTCTTTTTTTGTCATTTTAGCTGACGAAGGCTACCAATGAGTAGCCGAAACGTCCGAAATATAGATTTTTTAAAACAAAATCATATTGAGGTTTATTTAGCCGAATCCCAACCATTCCATCTTTACATATTTAATTTATTTTTAAAGGTTTTACGACACATTTTACCGATCGACTCAAATTTTCAGGGGGGGGGCTGCAGCCCCCTCAGCCCTCCTCTTATATATGCCCATGTACCTGGAAGCCTATAATCGAAACAAAAAATCCCTAAGATTTTTACCACCCGATTTCCCCCGAAAAAATACAGTATTCTGTAGGCGTATTCTGCTAGTTAAGGAACTTGACTTGATTTTTGTAGCAGATGCAGTCAAGATCGGATCATTTTTGAGGCTGCCATAGCGCGATCAGGCGCAATGCAAATACAAATTTGGATTAGGTACTTTTAATTTCGTGACCTCCGGTTTGTATCGTATGCTGGTTTTCTCCCTTTGGAACTACGAATTGACGAGTAAACGCCTCGCCGAATACTGGCCGACCCTGGTGCTGCAAGGTCTTATGAGGCCGTCAATTCGTTATTTACAAGCACTAAACTTGAAAAAGGGTTGAGGAGTAAAAGGAGAGAGGAGTAGCACCTAAGGAGGGCTTAAAGTCGATGTAATTGATACAAATCGATTGTGTAGCTCGACTTTAATCAAATAAAGACTCACGCGATGGTTGACCCGGCTAAGGTAAACAGGCAGGAGTCTCATGTCTGGCTGCTATAACTCTCTTCTAACTCTTTTTCGCATCTCTCCCCTTCCTCCCTCTCTCTCTCTCTCTCTCTCTCTCTCTCTCTCTCTCTCTCTCTCTCTCTCTCTCTCTCTCTCTCCTCTCTCTCTCTCTCTCTCTCCCTCTCTCTCTCTCCCTCCATCGCTATCTACTGGTTCCCACTTCCTTCGCCGCTCTCACAATCCACTATCACTTTCCACCATTTTTCTCACTATTCCATCACTCTCTCTGTCTCTAAACCTCATTCTGGCATTTTTTAGCCTTCAATATGACCCTCTAAGTAAGTCTATTTCAGAAAATTTCTACAAGATAAAGCTAGTGCGTTGCTCCTCCTTAAAATCTGGATCTACCCAGTTTGCAAGAAAACAATACATCCGTAAGGCGCCAATGGCCCAGATGTCGGTGCGCCGCACAGTGGTGCCGAACGCGATTTCGGGGGGAAAAAACTACCAGTTCGATGAGATAATTACTTTGGAAGATATGTGGGTTTTATATTAACCCATTCGATGCGAAGCCCGAGAATACTCGCCGGAGAAAGATGTCCCTGAGAGGCGACGCCCGAGTATTCTCGCCAAAGATGTATCTCTTGATTGCGAGCCCTCTTTAGTCTTGAGCGTGTACAGAGTGCTCTAGCAGAAATGGTAATACACAAATCTTGATAAATTATACAAATTACACAGTTTTACAAGAGATAGTAGATGGACCCCACTGAAAATGTTCTGTTACTTGCTAGCACATAATGTTCAACAACTCTCTGCAAAAAAATAATAAAAGTAAACTTGTTTTTCGTAAAATGGTGTCATCGCTTATGAGAGTTCTCTATTTTCCAATTGTACATCCCTGCGCTTGTTAACAAATATCGTTGTTTACGCTAGCTTTCATAACCAGCATAAAAGTGAGCTTTATTGCTTAATAACTTTTTTCCTAGTTGAGAGCGACTTTTTTTAACGGATTCGAGTTTAGTGCTTCAAAATACCCCATAGAACAAGCAGAAAAAAACGGTGAGGAGGCCCCTCAAATTCACAATTACCCATCGCAAATATAAGTTAATGTTTTAAACAATTTTGGAGAGTAACTCCTGTGAGTTACTTTAAGAATCATTATTTATATAAATTTGCAGTTTTATGCATGTAGAAATATTTTTTGTTTTAATTATTCCAAATATTGTACTTTCTTTGGATTATTTTCGTATTATTTTTTTCTTTAATGATTTTTATTCCTCGGAACAGTAATAAATAAACTGTAGAGTGGTTACAATCTTTATACAATTCATAGCTGTTCATTTTCTGAAAGGATTTTCTGTCTGGTATTCGGTATGGAGAAGTTAATCTGTGAAATTGCTTTAAGTTACTTCTAGAGATATAGTATTCGTACCTCTAATATTCCACCGCAGAGAAAGGATTATAGACGGAGAAAATAATGGAAAACTCTTCTCGATCGAACATTCATAGGAAACACCATTTTCCCGTTCGCTAGAGAACTTTTTGGATTCCAGTTAGCCTTCTATTTGAATACAGACCGAATCTTCATTTTCTCCAGTTCTCCTTTTACCTTGGGTTTTTTTCTTTTTCTTTTAATCAACCACTGTCTATTATTCGTAATGGAAATGGATTACTTTTTCTATACTGTTTTACTATTTATCTATAAAGAAAATATTTTTGGCAATTTTATTTGTCTGGTAATGGACGTCCTTGCGGTAGTTAACCCTTTAATGGACAAAAATCACTGCTTGTTCTAAAATTTGTATATTGCCTGATTTTTTATAACGGGAGACCTTTTTAAATAATTGATAAACCGTTATAGCGGTGAATGTTTTTTGAAGGGTTTGCTGAAATAGGCAAACCGCAACACATCTAGGTGTATTGCGGGTTGCCTACTATAAACTTTCATATGTTACAGGTTGGATTTGGCCGGGTTGTGACTGATTGTGCACATTGCATTTTTCGTTGTTTATCTACTTACTGTTCTTATTTTTAGAAGGTCGGAGTGTCATTCTAAGCTTTCTTTCGAAACAAAATTACAAAAATAAAGGATGTTTTCTTTAAACTTATTTATTCAAATAGAGATAAATGTATTTGTTTGGTTTCTTTGAATTGTTTGTATTGAATCGTTTTTTACCCAAGAAAATAAGGTTTTTATCCGTACAAAGAGTGAAAAATTAACATCATTCTTATTTTAATTACAGTTGTATAAATGTTTGTCCATTAGGTATTTAATAATGTTGAGAACCGAATTGAGAATTCCCTTACTGGTTAAATTGTAGAACGGATGAACAATTCTATATACACTAAATGTGATATGTGAGCGATGGGGGTAGTAAATAATGGTGGAAAGCCGCCGAAGGCTGGAATAATAGTGGTAAATTGATTTATTCCAGTGGCGCAGAGAGGACCACGGCCTGTGGCAGACTTTGGAGTGACTCTATTAGTCTCTGGTTATGTCTAGTTGGAGGGAAATTTGGGGTTTGTGCAGTCGGCATTTGGACTCCCCCTTTATTTATAACTACGTCATATTCACGTGCTGAGCTTAACCCCTTCCGCTGTGGGACCTATGTGTGAGTACGTTCTCTTCGTGTGAGTGGTTTACGGCCGTTTTGAAATATAGGTGGCAGGTGACCAGGGCGAACCCGTCTCATTTTTCATCGTCAGGCCCGGGGGGTATGGTGAGCTGTTGTGGGATGAGATAGCGCTCTTACTCTCTCTCGCTCTCGCGGACTCGTACAAACTAAGGCCCGGATTCGTTTTACAATTAATCAACGGTGAGCTCTGGGATAAAGCCCTACTCGGCCAAATAATGAGGATGGACTGGTCTGGGAAAGAGATGAGTAAAATATTACCAGCTGTGCTGGCGGTACAGCGACAGTGATATTGATATTTTCTCGTCGGGGTCTCCTATCCATATCCAATTATGACCAAACGAATAAAATAGAATAAAAATAACAATATTGACCATTAAGTGCTTGGTTATTTAATTCCTGATTCATGATATCAAAATCTTTTAATGAGCCTCATCCAAACTAGACCAAAACGCAAAAGACCAATGCGAAAGCTAAGGATGTCATAGGCTTATGGTAGGGCTAGAAAATAGAGGAATGATAATTGATTCCATAAAGAACCTAGCAAGGAACCGAGGCACAGAATGTAAAAATTTTCAATTTTTGTAACCAGATGTAAATACATTATATTATAAATAAACTTTTATAATAATAGGGATTTGGATGTGAATACAATTACTTTTTAATTTCCTATTTAAACCAAAGATTTGAGAAATGATTTTTTTTTGTAGTTATTAATATTAATAATTTTGTCGTCATATTTTAATTGTTTATATATATATATATATATATATATATATATATATATATATATATATATATATATATATATATTGAAGGCATATTTGAATCGATAACCAACCTCCGCAATTGTGGAAAGAAAAGAAGATGCGAAAAGATAATCTTCGCTACATTCTTTAAGTAGAAATACTACAATGATTCAGAAAATGTTTATCAAACTTTTTTGAAATAAGAATATAGAAAATTTCCACGCTATTTTCAATACGATTCTATTTAGAATAAAATGTTATAAGAACAATAATCTCAAAAGGAACTAAAGCTTCAAATTTCCAAACATTCCGGTTTTGTTCTCTTTTTATTATGATGATTCAATTTCTCCACATTACAGAGAAACGGCTGAAAATCACTAAGGTACTCCAACGATTGATAGCACTTATGATGGACCATTAATATTTGAAATTAACAAACAAAAAATTGGATATTGTAAAAAAATTAGTACCGGGATAAATTTACAACAGGAGAGCTAAAATGGATGGTCGTGATTTTTGCTTTAGTTTTAGGTCTCTCCTAAGAGAAGATGAGCCTCTTTCTTACCGCCTCATGAGCTCATAAGCCAGTACTTCGGAGGAAATGAGCTGGAAAATTAAAGACCCTCCTCAATATTTTTCATAGGTTCCACTGGACAGGAAATCCGAGGCACTCTACTAGAAGGAGATAAGTCTCTATAATAGGAAATGGTTGTACTTAAATAGAAAAAGTCAGACTTGCAGGAACTTGGTCATCCGAGAGCGTTTCCATATCGTTCATAAAACAAGAGGCATTTAAAGAGCTCGGTATAGGTACAGTTATTATTATTATTATTATTATTGTGGAAAATGTTAAAACCTACTGAACAGCTGAAGTGAAGACGGATTTTAGGAGCCCCAATGTGCGGATATTGACAATAGCCAACTCTAAGCAGATATTGCTTACTCTGCTTCTTTGACTTCCGCTCAATCTAAAAGTAACTATTTTCTTAAAAAATAAGTTAATTACTGATTTCAATAAACCCATTCACCTCTGCCCCCTTCCTGCTGCGGGCTGACAGCGACGCTCTCCTTACACAACTCCCGCACTGATAATAACACTGTTTTCTCTTAAAACTGAATTTTCGGGCCTTTTTCCCCTATGGACTTTTCTTGTCATTCTAGTAGTTCCCCATGTTCACTACTAGATAGTACGTATGTATGTCCTGTGTCTTCTGGTAGCACTACGATCACTAATGTGTAAGGGGATGAACGAGAGACCTGCACCACTGGCCAAATAAATTCTGCAAGACCCGCAAAACGCCCATGTATTAAATCTAGCGGTCAGAAGTTTGAAAAAAAAAATAAGTAAAAAATTTTTTTGTCCAAAAATATAAATAAATAAAAACAAATTTTACAATCGAAGTAATTCAAGTATCCAAGTTATGGCTTTAATAACTAATCTAAATTACTTGTATTTATTTAATTTTTATATTATGTACTAAAATATTATAACGGAAAAATTCACAAAAAAATAAATAAAAACTATACGCAGAAACTTAAAAAGTTACATGCTTAAGCCTCTTTTATTTTTGACGCTTATAATTTAGGCTCTTGTAACATTCAATAACTAGATCAGCAATATGCTTATACTTGCTGATTTGGCATGCTCCAAACTCAAATCTTCTGTTCCAATCAATTAAAGAATATTGCATTACAGTGGCTATTATTGTAAAATATTGGAACACCATGTTTTGTCCTCTCATTTGTGAGAGTAGAACTATCCGTACCTTTGATGTAAGCCGCTCTCCTATATTTCACCGCTCTAGAAGTCCTTTGATGTTACCGATCCTCCTCAAGGGAGCCTAGTTCTTTATTCATCACTTCTAGATAGGTCTGCTATCTTCAACCTTTATCGTTCTCAAAAATGAGCTTCACTTATTTTAAATAGTATACCTACAGCTCGAGTTTTGTAGTTTCACTTCTTTAAGGGACTTGACGACGGAAGTTGCACTCATGAAAGAATTTAAGGAGTTCAAGTTACGTCGGGTGTGGTTTGTAAAAGGATGAGTATCTGGAAACCCGATGATCTGGCATTATACACTGGCGGAAACCAGTAGATAGCACGGGGTTGGCATTTCATTATAGTTTCGATCTCTTAACATAACAGCAAGGACGTATATTTTCTAGTGTTTGGGCAATTTCTTCGCTTGCTCCTATCACGATAACTCATGGCCTAACACAATGAGGCCTCAAAATTGGAATTGGACTGAAGGCATCCTTTGAGGGCTAGCCATATTTCTGTCTTCTGGTAAGACTCTCATGGGGAAACGTAAGGCTTGCCTTCGTCTAAGTTTCTTGAACATGCGTAAGGCATGCCTCGTTTCTTGAACTTGTTAAGAATGTCGTATCAAGAAGATATATACTATCTGGGATTCTTCTGCCCTCTATGTACGTTTGGACATTGCAGAAATCCATCTATGATTATACCTAAAACTTGGCAGATCCCGAAGGTCGGAAAACTATCCTAATTTTTCTTGTATTTCTATTTCTTCCCATGAATTATTGCCTTGCATGTATTCAAGTTTTAAAGCAGTTTTGAAACTAGGTAAGATAGTTTTTTTTTTTGTTTCCACATTATGTTTACCTTCTCATGTTTATTTGCTCGCGATTTGAGTGCAATCAGAAATAAATTCCATATTTTGGTTACCTGATGCGTTTTAGGCCTCTCCAATACATTTCTATCAGATGATTGACGGTTGGATATTTTTAGAATGTTTTCAGTATTTCTTCATTATACCAAGGTTTTGATTTTAATGTGTCTTAAAATAGTGCCAAATTTCCCATATCTTCAATGCGGACAACCGTAAAATTAGAAATAATTCTTCGTTTGAACTGAAAGTCTTTAATTTTAGAATCAAATTGTCTGATGTGGTCTGCGGTGGGAGTTAGTAAATAATTTACACGTCGATTCTGTAGTATTTAAATACCTCAGAGGGTGTAATGAATAAACAGGCGTGCATAACAGCCGTCTCGGGACCAGCTGTTCGGGAGCCTGAACCACCCGCTCTAGACAAATATACATATGCTCAGAGAGGGAGACATTCCGGCTCGACGAGAGAGAGAGAGAGAGAGAGAGAGAGAGAGAGAGAGAGAGAGAGAGAGAGAGAGAGGAGAGAGAGAGAGGGAGGGAGGGAGAGGGAGACGGAGAGGGAGAGGGAGAGGGAGAGGGATATGGAGAGAGAGGGTGTCATGAGAACTAAAAGAAGACGCCATCTGGCGAGTCATGACCAATTAACGAAGCATTGCTCGCATCTGTTGCTAGAAGAAGCAGAGGATCCGGACAACAAGTGCTGATACAAGCGGCAGCAACTACACATCTCGACCATTATTTCAAATCATAAGCTCATTATGACTCTCCGTATAATTATCATTTCAAATCTAACAACCGAAACAATTAAAAGAAAATTTGAGCAAATTGTAGGAATCCACGCTAGTTTTAAAGCTCTTGAATGCAAAAAGGTTATCACTTGATTCGTTCAGTTCCAAAGTGACTGTTGTCCACAAAAAATAAAAAACTAAGAATGTATTATATGAATAGGAAAACAGTTTTAAAAGTCCATGAAGATATTCCGTTCTAAGTTTATAACTATGTCTTGATTTCCCAAACATTTTGCAAAGTGGACATCAGTCACTTTGGAACCGAACGACTCAATTGTGAACCTCGTTATTTAATTATTTTTAATTAATAAACACAATAACCACATAGACATTTTTCTAACATTTAATTTATTATATCTAATAAGTAATTCAAAATATTATTAATTTTAGGATATCTAAAGGAAACGGTAATATAAATTTACATAAATTAATAAAATCTTAATGTATTACTTTACTCTTGCTTATATATTTTATTTTTGTTCTATAATCTTATATTACTTTTTCGCTTATATAAATCGCACTCGTATTTCTAAAGAGATTCAATTCAAAAATCGGTTTTATTCAAATTGTCATAGTTATGACTGTGAAAGGCATGGTAAATATCTCTTTATCAACCATCAAAACAGTATGTACTACTACTAGCTTCAGAGCTTGGGCACGAAAGGGCACTCGAGTCATCCTTTCTGTCTTAATCCTAAGGCCCCGACACAGGCAAGAGTGACACATTTTCAGTTGAGTTTTATTTTGAGTTGTGTCACTTTAGAAATACTAGTGTTATGATATGTTATGTATATAAAAATAGTAATAGAATATATAGTAATTTATCTCTTTATTTAATAGTGTAAATATGTTGAATTTATTACTCACATAGTTTTATTCATTTGTAAAGTGCTTTAATTGCTAAAAATAAATTTATGTTTTTATTAATTAGGAACAAGAAAATATTTTTAATTTATACTGTAATTTTTTTACTTGTTTTGTAGATTATTATTGATATAATGGACACTTTTCCTACTATGTTGGCACCACGCCTTTCTCAAACCTTCCTCCGAGCAACTATATTATCAAACTTGTTTCGACTTAATATTTTTTTACTACCGAAATTTATTTGATTGCAGCGTTGTGGGGCCTCTGTTTTTTCCTCTTGGAAGAACATTTTTTATCCTTAATTTCTTGTGTTAATTTGAAGGCTGTCATCATCTTTTGGCTATTTACGTCATTTGCGATTTTTGGATAATGTCACCAGAGAACTTCTCATTTTTCCTCTTGTACGCTCCCCGTAGATTTAGAGGGCTTGGCCTAATTAGGAGCGAATGGGAAGCTCCATTACAGCATTGGTCGATGGCAAAGAAGCTCGAACTGGTGTCCAATCAATTATTTGCACCTTTATTCGACTACAAAAGCGAATCGACGGAATGCTCTAAACGGCTGAAGATGAACATCCAAGACCTCGGAGAGAATCACTGCACCAAGAAAATAAGAAGTGCACTTCGGGAAAAATCCTTCGATGAGTGGGCAATGTCCAAATGGCAAGGAATCGGGGTGGTTCACTTTAAGGAGTTCCCAAACGCGAACAGATTCATCTGTGAGAAAAAAATCCTCTCCTGTTCCGAATGGACAAATGCAATAAAACTTAATGTGAACTATGCGCCACTTCGTGGTGTTCCCGGTGTGGCAGGAGCAGCTGATTTAGGAACCCTCTGTCGCAAATGCGGCAGGAGACCGAAACACCAGCACATGTGCTTGGTAGTTGTCCTAACAGCATGCTCCTCGTCACCCGGAGGCACCACAACGTGAAGCATAGAATCATTGAGCACCTCAAAGAAAACGATTACCAGTGTTTTGAAGAGGTGTACGGAATCGATGAGGATGGAACACCAAGATATGCCGACATTAAAGCGTTTCGCAAAAATGAGAAAACGGCATATATCCTCGATCCCACGGTCCGCTTCGAAAATAATGACACTAAGGAGGCTGAAAACATAGATGCGGAAAAGAAAACTATATATACGAAATGCGTAGCGTACTACAAAGAAAAGTTCCAGGAAGAATTTGGGAAGAGGGAATACGTTGTGAAAGGACTGTGGTTCGGAACGCGAGGGACCATTCCGAAGAGCACAGCCATCTTCCTTGAAGAACTGGGACTGACAGCAGACCACCTGGCAGCATTGGCCGAGTCCATATTAGTGGATACATTGGGCATAATCTCCAATCATATCTATAGTCACTAAGTGCTTATCATCCATTCACATTGTTGTCTTGTATACTTTAGACTTTATTTTCATTTCTATCAATTCCTTCTCATCCATCACTATCTCCTTCTTTCGTCTTCATCTTCTTTATTCTCTATTCCTCGTTTCGAACTCCCCCGAATAGCTTGTTTTACTATTTAATTATGCCATTAAAGAGCCAATATCAACAGGTTTTTGTTTTTTTTTATTTACAAATTAAAAGATCTGTCTTACGTTATCTCTACAATATCCAACATTATCATTTTCCTGATTTTCAAAGTTAATAACCTTTAGTATATTATCAATACCTAATATTTACTTCCTGAAACGTAATTTACTACAACTTTTGATTTATGCAATGCCAGGTTTTCCTGATCTGATCACACTGTTGTCTTATATACTTTAGACTTTATTTTCATTTCTATCAATTCCTTCTCATCCATCACTATCTCCTTCTTTCGTCTTCGTCTTCTTTATTCTCTATTCCTTGTTTCGAACTCCTAACACCTTCAGCCTCCAAATTTACCCTATTTCCGAATGGATGATAAGCACGCTGTGTTTCCAGCAACCCAATGTAATTGGGCAGCCCATTTTATTTATATTTTTAAATAAAGTTTTCTCTCTGTTTAAACATTTTTGGTCAATTTCGAATTTGGATGTGACCTCGGCATTTCTTGTCAACGATTCGGAATTTCGAAATGGGATTGACGTCATAAGTGAGTTTATTTTTTTACAGGAAAGGAAACATTCCTGAAGGTATTGAAAGCTATAATCTAAATATTGAACATAAATCCCTGGATAGTGTTTACAATAAGAGAGGTCGAGTCCTTAGGGAATATATGACTTGTAAAGGATTAGTTTTGTTGAATGGCAGGACTAGAAGTGACACGCCTGCATTCCATACTGTTATAAACACTAATGGAGAGAGTGTCATAGATCATGTTTGGTGTCCCTTAAACTTAGAGGACTTAGAGGTATCAACCAATACAATAGTCTCCGAGCATCTCCCACTTATACTCTCATTAAATATAGAAAGACCAATTAAATTCAAAAATAACAAAACTAAAGTAATTCCCTTTACTACATATAAATGGTGCCCTGAGTATCAAAAAATATACCAGAGTTTAATTGAAAATAACAACCGGTTAGATTCTTACATAAACACCAGTAATACAAATTTTCTAAATCAAAACATGATAGAAGCAATTTATGAGGCTGCTGAGGCAGCCCAAATGAAGCATGAAAAAGTATTTTCAGTTATTAAGCCTAAAACCAGCTGTACTCCTAAATGGCATGACTGAATGCAAAGAACTAAAAATAAAATTAAAAAAACAATTAAAAATATGTCGTTCAAGTAATTTCGAAAGTGGGGACGCGAAATCATACAAGGGACTTAAAAAGCAATACAAAACAGTAATAAAAGAAAAGAGGAAAAATTATTTATTATCTCAAATACTCAGGACAGTAAAACGTTTTAGGGTGTGGTTAAGAAAATAAAAAAAAAACAAACAATTAGTGATAATAAAGTTACATTAGAGCAATGGGAATATTACTTTTCTACATTGTATAAGCCATTATTTATTTAGGATATAACTTTTTTCGGTGTATGTCACCCTCTTATGGACAGTAGTATATCGCAGGATGAAATAGTAGCAAGCCTTAATGCAGTTAAAAATAGAACATCTCCTGGTCCGGATGGTGTTAGTTACGAGTTTTTTCAGAATCTACCTCAAAACTGGCTGTCATATTTAGAAAGTTTCTTTAATAATATTCTGGCGACTGAAGAAGTGCCAAGTTCTTGGTCCAATCTATGTTTGACGATGATCCACAAGAAAGGAGACTGAAATGACCCGGCGAATTATCGGAGTATAGCTTTAGCAAACTGTTGTCTTAAAATATTTACACAGATATTACTGACTAGATTTATATTGTGGGATAATGAAGTAAAGATTTTGCCAGAATGCCAGGCGGGATTCAGAAGTGGAAGAGGATGTCTAGATCACATTTTTACACTTTCTGTCCTTTTGCAGTTGCATTTAAGGCTTCCGAAAAGATCAGTTATTGCTGCTTTTATTGATTTTCAGAGAGCATTTGATACTGTTAGCCATAGCTTATTGTGGTTAAAACTTAATGAGTTTTGTTTTTGTCCAAAAATAATTAGAATATTAAAATTAATGTACGACCAAGCAACAGTTCAAGTCAAGATGGGACCGGTCAAATCATCAAAAATTAAGGTAACAGAAGGCTTTCAGGGTGAAATTTTGAGCCCTTTTCTATTTGCAGTATTTATTTCAGATATGGATATATACTTCAAAAGTAACGGCGTAACTGGACTAAACATGGACGGCTACAATGACATCATACTATTGCAATATGCTGATGACCTTGTTCTGCTTGCTGACTCTCCTGCCGACATGAGGAAGAAGCTAGCAATACTGGAGTTGTATTGTGCGGAGAACTCTCTCGTTGTAAATGAGACTAAATCTAAAATAGTAATCTTTCATAAGGGAAGGACTTCCACTTCAGTAGGAAAGTTTTATTACAATATGAAGGAAATCGAACAGGTGGCTAAGTATGTTTATTTGGGGACTCTTTTCACTTCTTCTGGTGTATTTCAGGAGCAATGCAGATTTGCCATAACCAAATTTAACAGTGCCTCAAGTGTCATACTTGGGATACTATCTGGGACTAAGTGTGATAGTTGGAATGGAGTAGAAAAACTCCTTCATGCTATAGGAAGATCCATGCTTTTATACGGCGCCCCAGTCTGGGCTTTAAGATATTTAGATCAAGTAGAACAGGCCGGGGTTAACTTCTATAAAAAACTTTTCAATTTAATAAAGTCCACTCAAAATTATCTGGTAAGGCTTAAGACAGGTTCAGATTATATTTCAGTCCAAATTTTAAAATCTTCCCTGACGTGGCTCTGTAAAATATTAACTATGGATAGGAATAGACTACCTAGATTGTGCTACAACAGGCTATATGTATTAGATCAGTCACATAGTAATAAATTGCGTTTTAACTGGGTAACTCAACTTAAGGAAATACTCATTGACCTAAACTATTATTATATTTGGTTAAACCAGGACCCCCATGTAATTAAAGCAAACATAAAATGTATCTTAGTAGATTACAGGGAAAAGTTGATAGGCCAGGATATAAATAAAAAAAAAATCAGTCCAATTATAGCCCTTTTTATAATAGAATATCCATAAAACCAGGTACTGTCCAGGAATTTCTCACTATTAATCTGCCATTTTCCATATGTAAAACAATTTTCCAATTAAGAACCTGCAGTAAATACGCAATAAAATTCAACATAAAAAATTTAACATATACAATAGACCCGGAGAAGAAATGTTCTGTTTGTAGTTTAAATGTTCTAGAGAACATTAATCATTTAATTGCTTCATTGCCCTGCTTATGAGCCGATAAGAGCTAAACATCTTACCTTTCTTACTCATGAGGATACAGAAATTAATTTCCTCAATGCACTCAATAGCAATAATAAATATAAACTCATAGGAATATCTAGATATATTAAGGAAGTTCTAAAGTGCCGATCATTTATTTTAAATGAATAAAAGTTATTTATTTTCTTTCTTTTTTTTTTATTCTTTGCTTTTTTATTTATTTTTTTTTTTGTTCTTTTAATAGTTCACTTTTCAGTTAATTTACATTTGACTTATGTTATAATATTATGACTATATTTATTTTAATCATAAGCGGAAGGATTTTGCTTATGTAATATTAGTTATATTATTTATTTCTCATATACAGATATTGTTATTTTGCAACTCATTTGCCTATTATAGTTTGCTCATATTAGTAAAATAGTACAAATATATGATGTATCAGTTAAACAGTTATAAAATTTAAAATTTAAAATGACTAACAAAATAGGACTAACTAAATAAATATGTAAGCCAACTCCTTTGCTAAGGAGAAATCCTGTATAGCAAATAAAATAATAATAATAATAATAATACAGGAAGGGCGAAAATTCGGTAAAATTTCATTAAATATGTCCAACTTTTGTAGGGAAAACAAAAAAGTAAGAGCCCCTCTTTAAGAGAGCAGAGCCTTTCAATAGTTTCTGAGTCCCTGAAAGAGATCCCCTTGAACTCTTTAAGAGCTGAGGGGGTTGATGCTTTCAGCTATCCCCCCCTCCCCCTTCCACCTGGTCAGAGTCATCTTTAGGAATCATTCATAATTAATTCCCAACCCTCACCATGGAGATACTATCCACTCATTCGCTATTTAGCTTGTCGACATTTTGTTATCAGTCTTATCTTCATTAGATTTTCATTTTAGGGGATTTTATCCAAAATTATAATATAAGAATTAAAAAGGCGTCTTCGCCGGTTGTTATGATAACGATTCTCAGGAAAAATGAAAACTGTCAATTTTCCTCAAAATCTATTTTATTATGTTTCAGCGCCACAAACCACCATCTTGAAAGCTATGGGTAAAAATATTATAAATAGTATCCATGCCTAAAAAAAAAAAAAAATAAAAAAATCCCAAAATGGGCTTAATATAAATTAAAAAAAAACATTCATAATATTTTCTGCAAAGTAAAATTACTTTTCTTTTTTTACTCACAATCAGTCAACAACAATATCTTATCAATCATCAATACGTTTTTAATAACTTAAGTTCATAAAGCTGTTTTATTAGTATGTTTATGTGCAGCCACAGCATTTGATGTATTTTTATTTTCCTATATATATATATATATATATATATATATATATATATATATATTTGTACACCGGAGGTACAGGACACCATGTCCATTTTTTCATTAAATTGACTAAACATGTTCTTCAACTGGATTTTTCGATCCATATAAGAGCACTATGTCCTGATCCCATAAATAACGAAGATAAGACAGTGAAAAATAAAATCGTGTCCGTTTTTATTAGAGGTAAAAGACACCATGTGGAGGACTAGGTTTTGTTTGACTATGATCAATACTTCTAATTACCTATCAATGTAAAAAAAAATCTTTAAACTGATTCTTTATGTACCGAAGAAACAAATTTTAATTAACATTAACATTAATGTCCGCTTTGAGCCTGCTGGCAAAAACAAAACATGCGACACGGTCCTCAACATGGTATGCCTACAATTTATATAAAACGCCTCGTTTTTTTTTTTTTTTTTTTTTTTTTTTTTTTTTTTTTTTTTTTTTTTTTTTTTTTTTATAGAATTCCGATAAACAGCTGACAAAGAATATATTTTTTCGGAATGCTTTGGAAGAGGTGCAACAGATCAAGTAGTTGGAAAAAAAAGTTAATTCTTTATTGATCTTCAGTAGACACATATTTATGTTATTTTTAGCCTGGGAAATTTAAGGCTTAATATCATTATTTGGCTTTAGATAAATATTATGCAGTGCCATAAATATGAAGCATTGTTTTCATTATGTATATTAATATGGTATGCTTTGGTAAGAAATACGGTAGAGTAATTTTGTTTTTGTTTTCTTTTGGTGCATTTACTGCTGAGGTCATAAGCACCACGGTAGAGTAATTGATATAAATTTTTCTTATGATTTGAAATAGGCAAATAACCTTAGCCCTAAATGAAAATAATATTGTCTGGCATCTGATAAATTTGACCCTATAATGTAAGGCTGATAACGTTTCGGGTACAACGCACCCGAGGATCCGAAAAGAGATTCTGCGTTCGAATACCAGCTAGGCGAGTTAATTTTTCTACAACAAAAATATAAATTTAAAAAATATTGGAGCCCTTTTGAAATAACCAACTTTTATTAAATTGCATTTTTACTTGAATAATACCGTCCGTCCAAACTCAAAGATGGTTTAAAAGTTATAACGTTTCCATAAGAAGAAAATTTCAGAACAAAAAGACAAAATATTTTTACTTCAATGTTAAAAAAAAAAAAAAACACGAATTGAAAATAATTTAATTTTTATTCAGACCTTCCGTTTCGTCTCATACTTTTTAAAATAAACAACCCTTTGAAATTTAAGCATCGATTTCCATAATAAAACAAACACAAAATTAACAGCCTTGCAAGATAAAGTTTGTTAGGGAAAAGAATTTTCCTCTTTTTTTTTAAACACTTTCATCTTTTTCTTTTTCTCCGTTTACACCCGCCCATCCCGATCTTATACTTTTTCAAGAACTTTTCAGCTTTTGAGAATTCTGAACCTGTCAGAAAATTAGATTTTCTTCGTAGAGATTCTTTGTTCTTATTTCTACAAGGAAGGTAAAAAGGATGAGGTTCGTAGATAAGGCTTTGATGTAGGCTCGTTCATAGGAAAATTATGTTTCCCCTTTTACCATTAGGACCTAGTAATTAGATTTTTCTCACTTAAATCTTATCTCTCAACGATAAAAATTATAAAAAACTAATATGAAATATGAGACATAAATTGAAAATCGCTGTGGTTTAATATATGAAATTGTGGGAAATTTGGATAACCACTAAAACCACACCGATAGTATCTAAAAAGTTAACAACAATTTTTTTCGGAATAATGAAAAAGGATTTTATTTTTTGCAGAACGTTTTGAGGGACTTAACCACATTGTCAATGCCCAAGCAATGGTCCTTACTTCAGGTCAGCCGAGCCTTATTCTAGAGCCTAGGAGCATGTTTTGGCTGAAAAAAGGGCATTTGTAGGCTAATTGAAAATGGGGCTTAGCCCTAAAAACGTTCTGCAAAAAATAAAATACCTGTGGAAATTTCAGGCTTTTTTCATTATTCTGAACATCAATTTTCACCATCAAGCAGATCCAACTATGAAAAAAAAATATTGTAGAAATTGCTGGATTTTATATTTCTTGTGGAAATTGATGTTCAGAAGGATGTAAAAGTACAAAACTTCCACAGGTATTTAGTTTTTTGCAGAACGTTTAGGAGTCTAGGAGCATGGATCGACTGAAGAAGAACTTGTGTATAATCATTAAATATGTGGCTTAGTCCCTGAAAACATTCTGCAAAAAGTAAAATACCTGAGAATATTTTGGACTTTTTCATCCTTCCAAAACAACTTTATTTTTGATTTGTTATATAAGTGACTAGATTAAATTAAATCAAAATATTAGCACCTTAATTTTCATATCACTATTTTTCTTATTAATCATTTACTCATGAAACTTGGATTTCAGTCCAGATTCAAAATAACTGTTTTTTTATCATTTAAATCAAAAATATTACTCCCTATTTTTTTTTTTTTTCTTTACGGCGCATCTACATCTAGGTCATTAGCGCCATATTACTCCCTATTGTTTACCGAGTTATTTAAATTCGATACCATGTTTTAATATTTTTATACTCTGTAGAAAGATTTTCTTCTTTTTTCGTAAAAAAAGAATAAAATAAAAGAAATGGGAGAAAAATGATTATTTAATAAATTTGAAAGTAGAGGTACTTCAAGCGAGTGGTGCAATCAGTATATGATCAGCCCTTGATTATATATATTGTTTACAGTCTAATTTTACTAAGAAGCAAATTTCCCGGTTCTCGAACCCCCTGGAATCATTTTCTTTTTTTACCCACACAGAAAAAAATGTGAGGGAAATTGAATAGAATAGAAGAGGGAAGGAAAGCAGAATTCTTTCTAAATAATTCCGAGAAGCCTTGCATAAGGCCGGGACTAGGGCCAGTGATCCTACGTGAATTTTTGAGCGCACACGGAGGCCCCGGCATCAAAATTCATAGCCGACCTTTGGAGTGAGCACGCGGAAATTGGGGCTGAAATAGCCCTGAGTGGGACCTATATACAAACAGGAGGTCCAGGAGATCTTGTTGGGATTCTCCCTGTGACCTCCCCGAAGCTTCGTGGAGGTATGCCTAGCTCGGATTAGGATTGGTCGCTTCACCAATAACACCGGTAACGCTTCCTTCTTACACGCAGGGAATCTAAAACACCTCTTTATTTAGGGCCTCTATCTTTTCCGGTTGCCGAAAATTGGTCTTATATGAGTGATCGTTACCATTACGGAAATCAAAAACGCCATGATCAACGCCGCACAGTGGTGCCAGAGTGGGAAAAATTCAATTTCCATAAGCGCTGATTTCGATTATTTAGTTTAGCTACAGAATCTAGGAAGATCATAAGTTCCCTCTATTTCAAGGTTATTCCCATTAATTTAGGCCCTAAGTCAGAAAAATGGAAGTTTGAACAAATTACATACGACTATAAATAATTAATATATAATTTCAAAAGAGAGAGAAAAAAAATTATCATATTTCTTTCGTGCTCTACGATGGTAAAATAAGCCATACATCAGTCAAACTGGGGTACAAAAAAAAAAAAAAAAATTAGAGCGCGTCGCGACAGTTACGAATTCGATGTAAGCATTGAGAACAGCTATGATTTCATAAGAAGCTCCACCTTCCTCCGAGAAGAGAAAGGTCACATTTCAAACTAGACATGCTAAGGTAAAGATTAGGACAAAAATTATCTGCTTTTATCTGCCTATCCGATCATAAAAACGCAAAGAAAGGAAAGGATTAGAGTAGACGTTTGTTTGTTCCACTGTCTAGTTTAACCAATTGGCTCAGATAATATATCTCTAAACATCAAAACAGTTTTAATTAGAGTTCATTCTAGGTCCTAACGTTGTTTAATCATCAGCTCTCATGAGTTAAAATGATGTACTGCGATTTGTGTGACAGCTTGTAGTGTGGTAAAAACTTCGACTTATTCCTTCAACAAAACCATCCTGAATTAATTTAAATATGTTACTATTTACTCAAAAACACTTGTTGCAACTTGATTTTATGAGTACAACCTATTCCAAAAATCTCAAAAATGTTTAAAGCCCCAATAGACTTTCATTTTTCCGTTAGCTCTTCAAATAACTTCAAAATTTCATTAAAACAGTTGAATTTGAAATATTTTTTTTTTGTTTCGAGTAGAATGAGACCAGCCACAGGTTTCTAGGTTAATCCGTTCTCGAGATACATTCCGCTTTTTGGCTATTCGGTACCATTGTGCGCCTTTGTTAAGGGTGATTAATGGAATTAAGAATAACATCTTAACTCTTTTTGTAGCATGATGAATAGATAAACTCACAAATTTAAATATCTGTTAGATAGAAATGTCTCCCAAAAAATGAAAAATTACCCTAAAGCAATGAACTCTGTTTGAGAACATACTCTGTAATTAAGAGCAGTAACTAGCAGTTGTTGTGCATGCATGAATATATATTTACAAATAAAACTTGTGTGCGATATGGGATACAAAAAATCGAAATTTCTCGCCACTAGTTCCGTTCCGCTTAAACGTAACTTCAATAAAAAAATCTGAGTAACATAAAACGGAAATCAGAATTTTCACCTGCTTTATATTAATCAATAGCTGTCGTTTAACAAAAAATAAAATAAATAAAAAATAAGAAAGTTGAATACTATTTATGTATTTATTATAAGGTTAAGTTATTACCCATTAATATTCGGAACTTCCGTAAATGACACCTATGTTAGATGAGTCATTACATATTGATTACAATGCTGAACAATTTAGTACAAAGCGCAAGCCAAATTGACGTTACGCATAAGATAATTAACCAAATCAATAACATATTCATGTGCTTATATATGGCCTAAG
Organism: Gonocerus acuteangulatus; assembly: GCA_946811695.1. NCBI lineage: Eukaryota > Metazoa > Arthropoda > Insecta > Hemiptera > Coreidae > Gonocerus > Gonocerus acuteangulatus. Next base: position 57,862,516 of record OX328129.1, on the reverse strand, counting down.
TGAGTATTCTCACGCCCATTACCACTAATTCCATTATTTTCCTGACATTCAAATGTGACAGATAAATTACGAAATTAAACTGCTTGAAATAAAGTGCAAGCACAAATACTGTTACATCAAGCCTAATAATTAGTTTACTGTGGGTATATTCCTTTTTTCAAGATATACATAGTTTTCAAGAATTTTAGAGAGTACCTAATCTAGAGCCTCACAATATTACATGAATAACTAGCTGTTACCCAGTGTGCCATGCTAGACCTACTTAGTCTATGACTCTCCCCGTATCAAGATCTACTTGATACCTAGTTGTCTATACCCAGTTACGAAAATCGGTCAAACGATGTGAATTTGTGTTAGTTCATAATGCAACCGGCAGAGACCAGCACAACAGCACTTCATCTAACAGCCGACAGAGGCCAGTGGCAGAGCCTGCGAGTAGATAGCTTTTATCAAAGAATAGCCAGCGCTCCTTAGTTAGACAGTGACTGTTGAAATAAAATTGAAATAAACTGCATTACATGATTATATAATGATGTAAAGTCATCAAGAGTTATTTTAATTATCAGGAACATCAACAAATAAATTTGAGACATTATTCAAAATGGCCGTCACAATCTGAATGGTTCAGTGTAGCCAATTTTTCTTGAACAAAACTTTTGGCCTTTTGACCAAATTTTGAAATTTGACTATTTTGACCTAGCCTAGGAGATTTCTCGTATCAAGACCTACCTGTGTGCCAAGTTTGGTCAAAATCGGTCAAACGGTGTAGATTTGACAAACAGAAAAACATAGCAACAGACAGACACGTGATTTATATTTATAGGTATATATATATATATATATATATATATATATATATATATATATATATATATATATAAGTTATACTGAATAATAAGACACGATATTAAACAATATTTATGTTCATATTTGTCTGTTGCGCTCCACCTTATACAAAAATGATTTAATTTTGAAGAAATTTGACATAAAAGGTCCACAAAAGTCACGATTATTACCCTAACGTTAATAATGTCTTATGTTCTTACGGCTATTACATACTTCGGCCCAGATAAATTTACAGCTTTCCTGTCTCTTAGATGGTTCAATTAATTAACTAAAATAATCGTGGTCTTTCGTATAGCCCTGTGGCTCATTTGGTTAACCCATTCGAGGCCGATTGCTCACCGTGTGTGCAATTGATTTCCGAGGCTATAAGACTTTTGTATTGTCTGAAAGGTCTTTGAAGACTGAAATGAGGTCATTAAAATATCACTAGCGTATATACAAAAGAATTTCCGGGGGGGGGGTGCTGGGAGCACCTAGGGATTTGTGTTGTTTGGAAAATTTTAAATGTTTTAGTGTAAAATAGAGGGTTTTAAGGTCCTCTGGACGCCTAGTAGACCAGGTTAAATGTATAAGACATTTTTCGTTGTTATAGACTTTTTTTATCTGAAATTTTATTAACAAAACAAAATTTCGGGGGGGGGGTGGTAGTAACCCCCCTCATATACGCCCATCACAAATATCACAAGTATAAGATAATTATGAATGTTATTACTGATATGTCAAAAAGACGCAAATATGAGTGGACTATGCGACTTGAATGAGGAACAAGATGTACTGACCGACACCCAACCCTAGGTTCTGTACAAGGGAATGGCCATCGCTGACCAGGCTAGCGGTTGGGGCAAGGGCTGGTGTTTTATAGGGGACATCATCCCTTATCTCTAGTCATTTACCCCCACCCCTA
>OX328129.1:57710551-57860566 GCA_946811695.1 Gonocerus acuteangulatus | reverse complement strand
AGAGAGAGAGAGAGAGAGAGAGAGAGAGAGAGAGAAGAGAGAGAGAGAGAGAGAGAGAGAGAGAGAGAGAGAGAGAGAGAGAGTGAGAGAGAGAGAGAGAGAGATAGGGGAGAGAGGGTGTCATGAGAACTATAAGAAGACGCCATCTGGCGAGTCATGACCAATTAACGAAGCATTGCTCGCATCTGTTTGCTAGAAGAAGCAGAGGATCCGGACAACAAAGTGCTGATACAAGCGGCAGCAACTACAAATCTCGACCATTATTTCAAATCATAAGCTCATTATGACTCTCCGTATAATTATCATTTCAAATCTAACAACCGAAACAATTAAAAGAAAATTTGAGCAAATTGTAGGAATCCACGCTAGTTTTAAAGCTGTTGAATGCAAAAAGGTTATCACTTGATTCGTTCAGTTCCAAAGTGACTGTTGTCCACAAAAAATAAAAAAAACTAAGAATGTATTATATGAATAGGAAAACAGTTTTTTTAAAAATCCATGAAGATATTCCGATCTAAGTTTATAACTATTTCTTGATTTCCCAAACATTTTGCAAACTGGACATCAGTCACTTTGGAACCGAACGATTCAATTGTGAACCTCGTTATATAATTTTTTTTTTTTTTTTTTTTTTTTTTTTTTTTTTTTTTTTTTTTTTTTACGGCGCATCTACATCTATGTCATTAGCGCCGACATACAGGGTGTAGCGAGGAATTTTACCAGCGAGCCGTGGGATGATAAAATTCCTGCCGGAGGTTGGGAATCGAACCCACCATCTCCCGCTTATGAATCCAAGGCGCCATTAGACCACGGGAGACCCCAATTTTAATTAATAAACACAATAACCACATAGACATTTTTCTAACATTTAATTTATTATATCTAATAAGTAATTCAAAATATTATTAATTTTAGGATATCTAAAGAAAACGGTAATATATATTTACATAAATTAATAAAATCTTAATGTATTACTTTTCTTTTGCTTATATATTTTATTTTTGTTCTATAATCTTATATTACTTTTTCGCTTATATATATCGCACTCGTATTTCTAAAGAGATTCAATTCAAAAATCGGTTTTATTCAAACTGTCATAGTTATGACTGTGAAAGGCATGGTAAATATCTCTTTATCAACCATCAAAAGAGTATGTACTACTACTAGCTTCAGAGCTTGGGCACGAAAGGGCACTCGAGTCATCCTTTCTGTCTTAATCCTAAGGCCCCGACACGGGCAAGAGTGACACATTTTCAGTTGAGTTTTATTTTGAGTTGTGTCACTTTAGAAATACTATTGTTATGATATGTTATGTATATAAAAATAGTAGTAGAATATATAGTAATTTATCTCTTTATTTAATAGTGTAAATATGTTGAATTTATTACTCACATAGTTTTATTCATTTGTAAAGTACTTTAATTGCTAAAAATAAATTTATGTTTTCATTAATTAGGAACAAGAAAATATTTTTAATTTATACTGTAATTTTTTTACTTGTTTTGTAGATTATTATTGATATAATGGACACTTTTCCTACTATGTTGGCACCACGCCTTTCTCAAACCTTCCTCCGAGCAACTATATTATCAAACTTGTTTCGACTTAATATTTTTTTACTACCGAAATTTATTTGATTGCAGCGTTGTGGGGCCTCTGTTTTTTCCTCTTGGAAGAACATTTTTTATCCTTAATTTCTTGTGTTAATTTGAAGGCTGTCATCATCTTTTGGCTATTTACGTCATTTGCGATTTTTGGATAATGTCACCAGAGAACTTCTCATTTTTCCTCTTGTACGCTCCCCGTAGATTTAGAGGGCTTGGCCTAATTAGGAGCGAATAGGAAGCTCCATTACAGCATTGGTCGATGGCAAAGAAGCTCGAACTGGTGTCCGATCAATTATTTGCACCTTTATTCGACTACAAAAGCGAATCGACGGAATGCTCTAAACGGCTGAAGATGAACATCCAAGACCTCGGAGAGAATCACTGCTCCAAGAAAATAAGAAGTGCACTTCGGGAAAAATCCTTCGATGAGTGGGCAATGTCCAAATGGCAGGGAATCGGGGTGGTTCACTTTAAGGAGTTCCCAAACGCGAACAGATTCATCTGTGAGAAAAAAATCCCCTCCTGTTCCGAATGGACAAATGCAATAAAACTTAATGTGAACTATGCGCCACTTCGTGGTGTTCCCGGTGTGGCAGGAGCAGCTGATTTAGGAACCCTCTGTCGCAAATGCGGCAGGGAGACCGAAACACCAGCACATGTGCTTGGTAGTTGTCCTAACAGCATGCTCCTCGTCACCCGGAGGCACCACAACGTGAAGCATAGAATCATTGAGCACCTCAAAGAAAACGATTACCAGTGTTTTGAAGAGGTGTACGGAATCGATGAGGATGGAACACCAAGATATGCCGACATTAAAGCGTTTCGCAAAAATGAGAAAACGGCATATATCCTCGATCCCACGGTCCGCTTCGAAAATAATGACACTAAGGAGGCTGAAAACATAGATGCGGAAAAGAAAACTATATATACGAAATGCGTAGCGTACTACAAAGAAAAGTTCCAGGAAGAATTTGGGAAGAGGGAATACGTTGTGAAAGGACTGTGGTTCGGAACGCGAGGGACCATTCCGAAGAGCACAGCCATCTTCCTTGAAGAACTGGGACTGACAGCAGACCACCTGGCAGCATTGGCCGAGTCTATATTTGTGGATACATTGGGCATAATCTCCAATCATATCTATAGTCACTGAGTGCTTATCATCCATTCACACTGTTGTCTTATATACTTTAGACTATATTTTCATTTCTATCAATTCCTTCTCATCCATCACTATCTCCTTCTTTCGTCTTCATCTTCTTTATTCTCTATTCCTCGTTTCCAACTCCTAACATCTTCAGCCTCCAAATTTACCCTATTTCCGAATGGATGATAAGCACGCTGTGTTTCCAGCAACCCAATGTAATTGGGCAGCACCTTTTATTTATATTTTTAAATAAAGTTTTCTCTCTGTTTAAACATTTTTGGTCAATTTCGAATTTGGATGTGACCTCGGCATTTCTTGTCAACGATTCGGAATTTCGAAATGGGATTGACGTCATAAGTGAGTTTCTCTTTTTACAGGAAAGGAAACATTCCTGAAGGTATTGAAAGCTATAATCTAAATATTGAACATAAATCCCTGGATAGTGTTTACAATAAGAGAGGTCGAGTCCTTAGTGAATATATGACTTGTAAAGGATTAGTTTTGTTGAATGGCAGGACTAGAAGTGACACGCCTGCATTCCATACTTTTATAAACACTAATGGAGAGAGTGTCATAGATCATGTTTGGTGTCCCTTAAACTTAGAGGACTTAGAGGTATCAACCAATACAATAGTCTCCGAGCATCTCCCACTTATACTCTCATTAAATATAGAAAGACCAATTAAATTCAAAAATAACAAAACTAAAGTAATTCCCTTTACTACATATAAATGGTGCCCTGAGTATCAAAAAATATACCAGAGTTTAATTGAAAATAACAACCGGTTAGATTCTTACATAAACACCAGTAATACAAATTTTCTAAATCAAAATATGATAGAAGCAATTTATGAGGCTGCTGAGGCAGCCCAAATGAAGCATGAAAAAGTATTTTCAGTTATTAAGCCTAAAACCAGCTGTACTCCTAAATGGCATGACTGAATGCAAAGAACTAAAAATAAAATTAAAAAAACAATTAAAAATATGTCGTTCAAGTAATTTCGAAAGTGGGGACGCGAAATCATACAAGGGACTTAAAAAGCAATACAAAACAGTAATAAAAGAAAAGAGGAAAAATTATTTATTATCTCAAATACTCAGGACAGTAAAACGTTTTAGGGTGTGGTTAAGAAAATAAAAAAAACAAACAATTAGTGAAAATAAAGTTACATTAGAGCAATGGGAATATTACTGTTCTACATTGTATAAGCCATTATTTATTTAGGATATAACTTTTTTCGGTGTATGTCACCCTCTTATGGACAGTAGTATATCGCATGATGAAATAGTAGCAAGCCTTAATGCATGTAAAAATAGAACATCTCCTGGTCCGGATGGTGTTAGTTACGAGTTTTTTCAGAATCTACCTCAAAACTGGCTGTCATATTTAGAAAGTTTCTTTAATAATATTCTGGCGATTGGAGAAGTGCCAAGTTTTGGTCCAATCTATGTTTGACGATGATCCACAAGAAAGGAGACCGAAATGACCCGGCGAATTATCGGAGTATAGCTTTAGCAAACTGTTGTCTTAAAATATTTACACAGATATTATTGACTAGATTTATATTGTGGGATAATGAAGTAAAGATTTTGCCAGAATGCCAGGCGGGATTCAGAAGTGGAAGAGGATGTCTGGATCACATTTTTACACTTTCTGTCCTTTTGCAGTTGCATTTAAGGCTTCCGAAAAGATCAGTTATTGCTGCTTTTATTGATTTTCAGAGAGCATTTGATACTGTTAGCCATAGCTTATTGTGGTTAAAACTTAATGAGTTTTGTTTTTGTCCAAAAATAATTAGAATATTAAAATCAATGTACGACCAAGCAACAGTTCAAGTCAAGATGGGACCGGTCAAATCATCAAAAATTAAGGTAACAGAAGGCTTGTTTCAGGGTGAAAATTTGAGCCCTCATACTATTGCAATATGCTGATGACCTTGTTCTGCTTGCTGACTCTCCTGCTGACATGAGGAAGAAGCTAGCAATACTGGAGTTGTATTGTGCGGAGAACTCTCTCGTTGTAAATGAGACTAAACCTAAAATAGTAATCTTTCATAAGGGAAGGACTTCCACTTCAGTAGGAAAGTTTTATTACAATATGAATGAAATCGAACAGGTGGCTAAGTATGTTTATTTGGGGACTCTTTTCACTTCTTCTGGTGTATTTCTGGAGCAATGCAGATTTGCCATAACCAAATTTAACTGTTAATTTAATTAACAGTTAAATTTAAGTGTCATACTTGGAATACTATCTGGGACTAAGTGTGATAGTTGGAATGGAGTAGAAAAACTCCTTCATGCTTTAGGAAGATCCATGCTTTTATACGGCGCCCCAGTCTGGGCTTTAAGATATTTAGATCAAGTAGAACAGGCCGGGGTTAACTTCTATAAAAAACTTTTCAATTTAATAAAGTCCACTCAAAATTATCTGGTAAGGCTTAAGACAGGTTCAGATTATATTTCAGTCCAAATTTTAAAATCTTCCCTGACGTGGCTCTGTAAAATATTAACTATGGATAGGAATAGACTACCTAGATTGTGCTACAACAGGCTATATGTATTAGATCAGTCACATAGTAATAAATTGCGTTTTAACTGGGTAACTCAACTTAAGGAAATACTCATTGACCTAAACTATTATTATATTTGGTTAAACCAGGACCCCCATGTAATTAAAGCAAACATAAAATGTATCTTAGTAGATTACAGGGAAAAGTTGATAGGCCAGGATATAAATTAAAAAAAAATCAGTCCAATTATAGCCCTTTTTATAATAGAATACCCATAAAACCAGGTACTGCCCAGGAATTTCTCACTATTAATCTGCCATTTTCCATATGTAAAACAATTTTCCAATTAAGAACCTGCAGTAAATACGCAATAAAATTCAACATAAAAAATTTAACATATACAGTAGACCCGGAGAAGAAATGTTCTGTTTGTAGTTTAAATGTTCTAGAGAACATTAATCATTTAATTCTTTATTGCCCTGCTTATGAGCCGATAAGAGCTAAACATCTTACCTTTCTTACTCATGATGATACAGAAATTAATTTCCTCAATGCACTCAAAAGCAATAATAAATATAAACTCATAGGAATATCTAGATATATTAAGGAAGTTCTAAAGTGCCGATCATTTATTTTAAATGAATAAAAGTTAATTATTTTTTATCTTTTTTTTTTATTCTTTGCTTTTTTATTTATTTTTTTTTTGTTCTTTTAATAGTTCACTTTTCAGTTAATTTACATTTGACTTATGTTATAATATTATGACTATATTTATTTTAATCATAAGCGGAAGGATTTTGCTTATGTAATATTATTTATTTCTCATATACAGATATTGTTATTTTGCAACTCATTTGTCTATTATAGTTTGCTCATATTAGTAAAATAGTACAAATATATGATGTAACAGTTAAACAGTTATAAAAGTTAAAATTTAAAATGACTAACAAAATAGGACTAACTAAATAAATATGTAAGCCAACTCCTTTGCTAAGGAGAAATCCTGTATAGCAAATAAAATAATAATAATAATAATACAGGAAGGGCGAAAATTCGGTAAAATTTCATTAAATATGTCCAACTTTTGTAGGGAAAACAAAAAAGTAAGAGCCCCTCTTTAAGAGAGCAGAGCCTTTCAATAGTTTCGGAGTCCCTGAAAGAGATCCCCTTGAACTCTTTAAGAGCTGAGGGGGTTGATGCTTTCAGCTACCCCCCCCCCCCTCCCCCTTCCACCTGGTCAGAGTCATCTTTAGGAATGATTCATAATTAATTCCCAACCCTCACCATGGAGATACTATCCACTCATTCGCTGTTTAGCTTGTCGACATTTTGTTATCAGTCTTATCTTTATTAGATTTTCATTTTAGGGGATTTTATCCAAAATTATAATATAAGAAAAAAAAAGTTTGCCATTAAAAAGGCGTCTTCGCCGGTTGTTATGATAACGATTCTCAGGAAAAATGAAAACTGTCAATTTTCCTCAAAATCTATTTTATTATGTTTCAGCGCCACAAACCACCATCTTGAAAGCTATGGGTAAAAATATTATAAATAGTATCCATGCCTAAAAAAAAAAAAAAATAAATAATAAAATCCCAAAATGGGCTTAATATAAATTAAAAACAAACATTCATAATATTTTCTGCAAAGTAAAATTACTTTTCTTTTTTTACTCACAATCAGTCAACAACAATATCTTATCAATCATCAATACGTTTTTAATAACTTAAGTTCATAAAGCTGTTTTATTAGTATGTTTATGTGCAGCCACAGCATTTGATGTATTTTTATTTTGCTATATATATATATATATATATATATATATATATATATATATATATATGTACACCGGAGGTACAGGACACCATGTCCATTTTTTCATTAAATTGACTAAACATGTTCTTCATGTGGATTTTTCGATCTATTTAAGAGCACTATGTCCTGATCTCATAAATAACGAAGATAAGACAGTGAAAAATAAAATCATGTCCGTTTTTATTAGAGGTAAAAGACACCATGTGGAGGACTAGGTTATGTTTGACTATGATCAATACTTCTAATTACCTATCAATGTAAATAACAATGTAAAAAAAAATCTTTAAACTGATTCTTTATGTACTTAAGAAACAAATTTTAATTAACATTAACATTAATGTCCGCTTTGAGCCTGCTGGCAAAAACAAAACATGCGACACGGTCCTCAACATGGTATGCCTCGTTTTTTTTTTTTTTTTTTTTCTTTATAGAATTGCGATAAACAGCTGACAAAAAATATGTTTTTTCGGAATGCTTCGGAAGAGGTGCAACAGATCAAGTAGTTGGAAAAAAAAGTTAATTCTTTATTGATCTTCAGTAGACACATATTTATGTTATTTTTAGCCTGGGAAATTTAAGGCTTATTATCATTATTTGGCTTTAGATAAATATTATGCAGTGCCATAAATATGAAGCATTGTTTTCATTATGTATATTAATATGGTATGCTTTGATAAGAAATAGGGTAGAGTAATTTTTTTTTTTGTTTTCTTTTGGTGCATTTACTGCTGAGGTCATTAGCACCACGGTAGAGTAATTGATATAAATTTTTCTTATGATTTGAAATAGGCAAATAACCTTAGCCCTAAATGAAAATAATATTGTCTGGCATCTGATAAATTTGACCCTATAATATAAGGCTGATTACGTTTCGGGTACAACGCACCCGAGGATCCGAAAAGAGATTCTGCGTTCGAATACCAGCTAGGCGAGTTAATTTTTCTACAACAAAAATATAAATTTAAAAAATATTGGAGCCCTTTTGAGATAACCAACTTTTATTAAATTGCATCAATATTTTTACTTGAATAATACCGTCCGTCCAAACTCAAAGATGGTTCAAAAGTTATAACGTTTTCATAAGAAGAAAATTTCAAAACAAAAATACAAAATATTTTTACTTCAATGTTAAAAAAAAAAAAAAAAACACGAATTGAAAATAATTTTCATTTTTATTCAGACCTTCCGTTTCGTCTCATACTTTTTAAAATAAACAACCCTTTGAAATTTAAGCATCGATTTCCATAATAAAACAAACACAAAATTAACAGCCTTGCAAGATAAAGTTTGTTAGGGAAAAGAATTTTCCTCTTTTTTTTAAACACTTTCATCTTTTTCTTTTTCTCCGTTTACACCCGCCCATCCCGATCTTATACTTTTTCAAGAACTTTTCAGCTTTTGAGAATTCTGAACCTGTCAGAAAATTAGATTTTCTTCGTAGAGATTCTTTGTTCTTATTTCTACAAGGAAGGTAAAAAGGATGAGGTTCGTAGATAAGGCTTTGATGTAGGCTCGTTCATAGGAAAATTATGTTTCTCCTTTTACCATTAGGACCTAGTAATTAGATTTTTCTCACTTAAATCTTATCTCTCAACGATAAAAATTATAAGAAACTAATATGAAATATGAGACATAAATTGAAAATCGCTGTGGTTTAATATATGAAATTGTGGGAAATTTGGATAACCACTAAAACCACACCGATAGTATCTAAAAAGTTAACAAAATTTTTTTTCGGAATAATGAAAAAGGATTTTATTTTTTGCAGAACGTTTTGAGGGACTTAACCACATTGTCAATGCCCAAGCAATGGTCCTTACTTCAGGTAAGCCGAGCCTTATTCTAGAGCCTAGGAGCATGTTTTGGCTGAAAAAAGGGCATTTGTAGGCTAATTGAAAATGGGTCTTGCCTAGAGAACTGCACGGATAAGTAAAAAGTAATCGGATAAATAATCGCCGAGTATAAAACGGACGATGCGAGTACATACTCGGCATCGTTTCGAATTGGCATCGCCGAGTATAAACTAGACGATGCGAGTACATACTCGGCATCGTCCGGAATTGGCATCGTCGATTACTTTACATTACGATTACGAGTAATACTCGTGAGTACTGCATCGTAATCATCGTAAATAACTGTCGACTTCTCGACATGTCGATACAGGAGGCAAGATAAGCAACAGATGAATTAGGTAGTAAATAAGGGGATTTTTTTTTTTTTTTTTTTTTTTTTTAAGGCGTGTCAACCTTAGGGTCATTAACGCCATCGAGTGAATGTTTTATTATATTTTGTGGTGAAATATTTTCTTATTACTTTTGAATTTATTAAATGGTTAGATCAGCTTTTGAATTTTATTTAATTATTTATTATTGATTCTGGTATATTTTGCTTACTGAGATTACTTGCAATGTCATTTTCATTGGCAAATATAGATACAAACATACTCAAAATGTACACATACACACATACAGACACACATGGACATACCTACGCACATACACAAACCCAGTTCCATTCAACCTTACTCACAAATATTAAACATATAGATACAAACATACTCAAAATGTACACATACACACATGGACACACCTATGCACATACACAAACCCAGTTCCATTCAGCCTTACTCACAAACATTAAACACACTCACCATTCGCTATCTGTTCAATTGAATGCTTTAGATTTTATTAATTAGTTCCGTTTTGTCTATAAAGTTTAATAGCTTTCTAACGTTATCAGCATCATCTCCAAGGATTTCATCCATGACGTCTGATAACATTAGCTCTTCTCTAATTGATTGATATATTCGGCATTCTGTAAGTAAGTGTTTTACTGTTACTTGAACGTTGCATGATTCACAGATTGGGGGCGGTTCTTTAGAAAAAAGGAATGAATGCGTTAATCTTGTATGCCCAATCCGCAATCGACTTAAGGCAACTTCATGTTTTCTATTGATGCTGGGTGGGGTCTTCCAAGCTTTAACTGTCGATTTTATTTCTCTTAATTTATTGTCCTCTATTATCTGCCATGTAGATTGCCAGTTTTGCCAGACTATTTGCTTGAGGTAATTAATGATATCATTCTTTGGAACATTGTGATAGGGGATTCCTTCATTTACAGCTCTTTTCGCTAAGGTATCGACCTCCTCGTTCTCTTTAATTCCAGAGTGGCCGGGGACCCATACGAAAAGAACTGTTTTACTGTGAAGTTCTGCTATGGTTTCATGAGTAAGTGTGATTAATGGATGATCTGAGAATGGATTCCTTAAAGCATGAAGTGCAGACAACGAATCCGTAAAAATTACAAGATAATTATTGTTAGTATTTATATTTAAGGCTTTCGTTATGGCCAACAGTTCGGCAGTGAAAATGCTACACATATTGCTGAGGGTGAACAGATTCTTTGTGGCATTGGAGAGTGTAGCAGCACCAACTCCATCGATATCCTTAGAACCGTCAGTGAAAATATGACTAGCTTGTGGTAATTCATTTCGTATTTTAAGAAATTCTTGCTGATAAATATATTGGTTAGTATCTTTCTTCATGAATTTGGTTAATGCAAGGTTGATATTGGGAAAGGGTAGAGACCATGGTTCTCTGGAGGGTACAGCATTATGAATAATAGGCGGTAGAATAATGTTGAATTTAGTCAATAATTCTGATACCCTGATGGGGAAAGGCTTTCTTGGTACTCTTCGTCTAGGCATGGTTACAAGATCCTGGATATATTCGTTAAAGGGGTGATTTTTGGAGGATATGATTGTAATGTAGAAGTCAAGTGTTAATAATTCTCTACGAAGTTCCAAAGGCAGTTCTCCTGCATCAACGCATAAACTGTTTGCAGGGCTGGATCGGAAAGCTCTGGTTGCTAGTCTGATGCCAGCATGATGAATGCTATCAAGCATTTTGAGAGTTGTGGGGGAAGCTGAACCATAGGCCGTGCAGCCATAATCCATCTTGGCTCTCACCAGGCTGCGATATAACATCAACATGCTGACCTTGTCTCCTCCCCATTTAGTGCAAGACAACATTTTGAGGATATTTAGTGCCTTGAAGCAATTTGTCCGCAGAGTTTTTATATGCTTTTTCCAATTAAGATTTTGATCAAAAATAAGTCCCAGAAATTTAGTATTATCTACAAACTTTATACGAGCTCCATTTACAAATAACGGGATTGGGTTTTCTACTTTCTTTTTAGCAAAATATATACATTCAGTTTTAATATTAGAAATGGTGAAGCCTTGATTTTTTAACCAGTCATTAATTCTGTCTAGAGATAGTTGTATGTTGTGGTGCACATTTTGGATTACTTTTCCGTTACAATAAATGACTATATCATCAGCGTACAGCATTGCCTTGACAGGTTCTTCTATGTGATTAAGTAAATCATTTATTGCGATGGAAAACAGAAAGGCACTGATCACACTTCCCTGTGGGACCCCATTTTCTTGAAGTGCCTCTGCCGAGAGCTGAGTACCATTTCGAATACAAAATTTTCGATTTGTCAAAAAATGTTGAATAAAATTAAGTATATGACCGTTTACTCCGATTTGAATGAGTTTGTCAAGTATAAGCCTCCTCCAGACACAATCGAATGCATTTTTGATGTCAATGAATACGGCTAGAACTTTTTCATTAGAATTAAAAGCAGAGGTAATATCTGTCTCTAACCTTACTAGATTATCTCTAGTACTGCGTCCTGGCCTAAATAAGGGGATTATAGAGTATTTTTTTTTCTTTCTGAAAATAGTTTCTGAGATATAAGCGATCGAAAATCGGGATTTATAGGACTCACTGACTCATAAGAGGCATTTCCCATGATGCTAAAGACTTGAAATTTTGCAGGATGATAGATATGAAGGTGTTATTAAAGGAAAAAATAGAAAAATCCAAGGTGTGTTTGACGCCGCTTCTGGAGCGGTGTCGTGCCAGTTTTGTACTTCCTTGGGAAACCCGTCATTCCGTCCGAAACCCATGATGTGGGGTATCAAATGAATCGTCTCGGAATGAAGAACCTATATTTGATGTTTTAAGAAACATTTAGAAGCATATAGGCTTGGTCAAAATCTTATACCAGCTGTCTGTCTGTAGGTTTGTTCCTTATACAAATACACACCGTTTGACCGATTCTAACAAAACTTGGCAAATCAGTAGGTCTTGATCCTGGGATTGGCATAGACTATGTCAAAATCATTAATCAGCTGTCTATCTGTCTGTTTGTTTATTATACAAATCCACACAGTTTGACCGATTTTGACAAAATTTGACACACAGGTCGGTCTTGATCCGGGGAGTATCATAGGGTAGTTCAAAATAGTCTATCAGCTGTTTGCTTAACTGTTTATTCCTTATACAAATCCACACGATTTGACCGATTTTGATCAAACATGGTATATAGGTAGTTTATTATCCGGGGAGTGTCATAGGCTACGTCAAAATCCGTCTATCAGCTGTCTGTCGGCATGTTTGTTCTTACACTAATTCACACCATTTTACCGATTTTGACCAAACTTGGCACACAGGTAGGTCTTGGTCCGGGGAATGCACTTGACTTAGGTAAAAACGTCTTTCATCTGTCAAATATCAAGCAGTAAGAAGAACTTTATGCAGACTCCAAAGACCCTGGTCTTATATGAAGTACAAAAGCCAGTAGGTATGCGGCAACTAAATTTTAATTGATACTTAGAAAATAGTAATGAGATCCCAAAAAAAACATAAATGTGAAATAGAGGCCAAGTTCCCCCCCCCCCAAAAAAAAAATATTGGCAATACAAGAAGATGATACAAGAAAGATATGTCCAAGTTCATTACTTAGAAAGACCTATTAATTACTTACTAAGAACAATAAAGACACAACTGACCTTTAAAAATAACAATAAAAATACTTTTATCCAGTTACTAAAATATAAATTTCTTCAACCAGGTATATTCTTAAACTTGGCAATGTTTACTTTTCTCTCTAAAGATAATTTCGGCACAAATAAAACATTGCCAAGTTTAATAATATACCTGGTTGAGGAAATTTATATTTTAGTACCTGGATAAAAGTATTTTTATCGTTGTTTTTAAAGGTCAGTTGAAGTGTCTTTACTGTACTTAGTAAGTAACTAATAGGTCTTCCAAGTAATGAACTTGGACATTTCTTTCTTGTATCATCTCTTGTATTGGCAAATATTTTTGGGGGGAACTTGGCCTCTATTTCACATTTATGTTTTTTGGGGGATGCGTTTAATACTAATGATATTTATTAATGACCTAGGTGTCTAAGCGTCCTAAAAAAAAAAAAAAAAAGAATAAATAAAAAAAAAAGTCTTTACTTATTAACTACCAATCATCATTTTTACTATTATTATATTACGGCAATCACTAATATTTCAATATCTTTCCCCTTTTTTTCATTTTATTATATAATGACGATTCAGGAGATGTACTTGCGAAAAGCACTAGACAAGCTGAACTCGCTCTATTTCCCTTTTTTCTCAGTGGAGTGGATGATTCCCTTCTTGGTTCGTTCTTTGGTTTCATCCAACGCTGTTCTAGACCTGTCACTTATTCCTGAACTAGTTGCAGAAAGTATCCTTTTATTTGCCTCATCAAGAATAATTTCATTGCTTAATCAGGATGAATAATATTGCTCAAGCCTCATCTATCAACCTTTCTTCATTTACCTAAATAATTTTTTTATGAAATCTGATAACTAATTTTATTTATCTAAATCATTCTCTAAAATTCCATCCATACTCTAGTACAATCCTTCGGTAAAGGGCATCATATGATTTGGACTTATGAATTATTTCTGCCATTTCTCGGAGGCATGTTACACCTTAACAGAGAAATATATATCAGCCAAAATCACACTAGATCTACCACACATTAAAGCAGACGCAGATGAACCTAATATTTTTGGACACGTACCCACCTACCTAGGTAGTTGGCCTACTACCTTAACTCTTTCAGGACTGTTAGCTTCGAAAAGAATTTCAATCAGGGCCTATGTCATCCTTTTGTATTGTTATTTCGGCAAACATATAAAACAAATAAATAAGTGAAAAACTTTTAAAATGATGTACGAGCTACCATTTGTAATGTGTAGTAAATGTTAACATATTTTGTATACGGTGCTAGTCCACGTATTTCAAGGAAACATAATATATTTTTAAAACAACAGCGTTTCCACATATTATGTGGATTAGAGTAGAGCTGGAAAACTCTACATCTTAAATGCTGATATTAGAAACAGGAAAAAACGCGCGTGAATGTGAATGACAAAATAAAAAAAAAAATAAAAAAACGTTACCAAGAACGTCTTTTTACATTCGGCAGGACAGGATTAACGGTTATATCTGCCTTTATTTATGTTTTTTTTTCTTTTATCACCTTAAAAAAATGTTTATTTCTTATATTACCTTTATTACTGATTCTTCTGGATTTTAATATAGACTGTATTACATTGTTTTTGTTTACGTTACAATTGTATAGTCACTGTAGTTTCGTTGAGTTGTAAGTAATACAGTGGACTTCATTACACATGGCGAGGCGAACCAGTATATAACGTAGTTATTCACGGCGATACCGGTACCAAACCTGCAATACTCCACGATGCCGATGCCAAACCCCTCTGTACTCGGCGATGCCGATGCCAAATATTATTTTACTCGGCGATGCCGATGCGGCACGATGCCGATGCCGGTGTTCGGAATGAGTATGAGTACACATAAAGTAATCGAGGTACTCGTCCCATGAGTATACCTACTCGTGATTACGCGATGCCATACTTACTCGTGCAGGTCTCTAGTCTTGCCCTAAAAACGTTCTGCAAAAAATAAAATACCTGTGGAAATTTCAGGTTTTTTTCATTATTCTGAACATCAATTTTCACCATCAAGCAGATCCAACTATGAAAAAAAATATATTGTAGAAATTGCTGGTTTTTATATTTCTTGTGGAAATTGATGTTCAGAAGGATGTAAAAGTACAAAACTTCCACAGGTATTTAGTTTTTTGCAGAACGTTTAGGATTCTAGGAGCATGGATCGACTGAAGAAGAACTTGTGTATAATCATTAAATATGTGGCTTAGTCCCTGAAAACATTCTGCAAAAAGTAAAATACCTGAGAATATTTTGGACTTTTTCATCCTTCCAAAACAACTTTATTTTTGATTTGTTATATAAGTGACTAGATTAAATTAAATCAAAATATTAGCACCTTAATTTTCATATCACTATTTTTCTTATTAATCATTTACTCACGAAACTTGGATTTCAGTCCAGATTCAAAATAACTGTTTTTTTTTTTGTTTTTTTTTTTCATTTAAATCAAAAATATTGCTCCTTATTTTTTTTTTTTTTTTTTTTTTTTTTTTTTTTTTTTTTTTTTTTACGGCGCATCTACATCTAGGTCATTAGCGCCATATTACTCCCTATTGTTTACCGAGTTATTTAAATTCGATACCATGTTTTAATATTTTTATACTCTGTAGAAAGATTTTCTTCTTTCTTCGTAAAAAAAGAATAAAATAAAAGAAATGGGAGAAAAATGATTATTTAATAAATTTGAAAGTAGAGGTACTTCAAGCGAGTGGTGCAATCAGTATATGATCAGCCCTTGATTATATATATTGTTTACAGTCTAATTTTACTAAGAAGCAAATTTCCCGGTTCTCGAACCCCCTGGAATCATTTTCTTTTTTTACCCACACAGAAAAAAATGTGAGGGAAATTGAATAGAATAGAAGAGGGAAGGAAAGCAGAATTCTTTCTAAATAATTCCGAGAAGCCTTGCATAAGGCCGGGACTAGGGCCAGTGATCCTACGTGAATTTTTGAGCGCACATGGAGGCCCCGGCATCAAAATTCATAGCCGACCTTTGGAGTGAGCACGCGGAAATTGGGGCTGAAATAGCCCTGAGTGGGACCTATATACAAACAGGAGGTCCAGGAGATCTTGTTGGGATTCTCCCTGTGACCTCCCCGAAGCTTCGTGGAGGTATGCCTAGCTCGGATTAGGATTGGTCGCTTCACCAATAACACCGGTAACGCTTCCTTCTTACACGCAGGGAATCTAAAACACCTCTTTATTTAGGGCCTCTATCTTTTCCGGTTGCCGAAAATTGGTCTTATATGAGTGATCGTTACCATTACGGAAATCAAAAACGCCATGATCAACGCCGCATAGTGGTGCCAGAGTGGGAAAAATTCAATTTCCATAAGCGCTGATTTCGGTTATTTAGTTTAGCTACAGAATCTAGGAAGATCATAAGTTCCCTCTATTTCAAGGTTATTCCCATTAATTTAGGCCCTAAGTCAGAAAAATGGAAGTTTGAACAAATTACACACGACTATAAATAATTAATATATAATTTCAAAAGAGAGAGAAAAAAATTATCATATTTCTTTCGTGCTCTACGATGGTCAAATAAGCCATACATCAGTCAAACTGGGGTACAAAAAAAAAAAAAAAAAAAAAAAAATTAGAGCGCATTGCGACAGTTGCGAATTCGATGTAAGCATTGAGAACAGCTATGATTTCATAAGAAGCTCCACCTTCCTCCGAGAAGAGAAAGGTCACATTTCAAACTAGACATGTTAAAGTAAAGATTAGAACAAAAATTATCTGCTTTTATCTGCCTATCCAATCATAAAAACGCAAAGAAAGGAAAGGATTAGAGTAGACGTTTGTTTGTTCCACTGTCTAGTTTAACCAATTGGCTCAGATAATATATCTCTAAACATCAAAACAGTTTTAATTAGAGTTCATTCTAGGTCCTAACGTTGTTTAATCATCAGCTCTCATGAGTTAAAATGATGTGACAAAAGTCACGATTATTACCCTAACGTTAATAATGTCTTATGTTCTTACGGCTATTAAATACTTCGGCCCAGATAAATTTACAGCTTTCCTGTCTCTTAGATGGTTCAATTAATTAACTAAAATAATCGTGGTCTTTCGTATAGCCCTGTAGCTCATTTGGTTGACCCATTCGAGGCCGATTGCTCACCGTGTGTGCAATTGATTTCCGAGGCTATAAGACTTTAGTATTGTCTGAAAGGTCTTTGAAGACTGAAATGAGGTCATTAAAATATCACTAGCGTATATACAAAAGAATTTCCGGGGGGGGGGGGGGTGGTGCTGGGAGCACCTAGGGATTTGTGTTGTTTGGAAAATGTTAAATGTTTTAGTGTAAAATAGAGGGTTTTAAGGTCCTCTGCACGCCTAGTAGACCAGGTTAAATGTATAAGACATTTTTCGTTGTTATAGACTTTTTTTATCTGAAATTTTATTAACAAAACAAAATTTCGGGGGGGGGGTGGTAGTAACCCCCCTCATATACGCCCATCACAAATATCACAAGTATAAGATAATTATGAAATGTTATTACTGATATGTCAAAAAGACGCAAATATGTTTGAGTGGACTATGCGACTTGAATGAGGAACAAGATGTACTGACCGACACCCAACCCTAGGTTCTGTACAAGGGAATGGCCATCGCTGACCAGGCTAGCGGTTGGGGCAAGGGCTGGTGTTTTATAGGGGACATCATCCCTTATCTCTAGTCATTTACCCCCACCCCCTAGCATGCCCCTTATCTGATAGGAGTATATCAGCCTGGTTCGGCAACTCCCTCTCTTCCTTCTCTCTAGATATATATCCCTCAGAAAAGAGCCTACTATGGCAAAATAAACATTTTACTTAAGGCCCGTCAGTGTTGGGTCACCTACAAGTAAGTAGCTTTTGGCTTGTTTTTTTTTTTACCTCACTGTGGCCTTAAAACGACTTCAAAATTCGGAAGTAACTATAAGAAATGTCGGCCCACCGTTAACCAGAAAACCAGTTAACTAATTTGTCGTTCTTTTATTCTTCGTTAATAGGTTTTATTATGGCAATTAACGATAGAGTTGCCATAAACCGCTTAGCTTTTCAAATACATTTCGATTTCCACCATCTAACATAACTAATTTCTATCAGTCCTGAAACAGGCAACGAGCACCCATATGGGGCACGATACGGTATAGGTATCTGATGCCAGGTAAGAACTATGGTCCGGCCGCCTGATTCGCAGGTTTCCATTAAATAAATTAAAGGCTGGCTGGGCCCTAGGGACGGAGTGGGACCCCGAATCCAATCTTCCAACGAGGTCATTAAAGATAAAATTCTTAGTGGCGCTGAAGCTTTGAAGTCCGCTTTTCCAGAATAATATTCGAGTACTCTAAACTTCTAATTTTTTTTTTTTTCTTTACGGCGCATCTAGAACTTGGCATTAGCGCCGACTCTAAACTCCTAATATTACTATATTGTATCACATTTATGTTATCGTATTTTATTTTATTTGTTTATTAATTTTTTTTTTTTTTACTTATTTTATAGATACATTTTTATTTATTTTTAATTTTTTTCACCCCACCGTCCTGATTGTATTTTTTTGCACTTTTATTGTTTTGGGATAAATAAAACAATACACTTTGTAAAAGTCTGCATATCAGTGAAATGTGTCTGTGGCTACAGTCGTTTCGCGTGTTGCACATCAGTGTCGTTTCACGAAACAATTCTCACGTGATGCAAAATTCATCTTTACATTCATTGCCCGGACGCACGACCATTACAAATCCACCGCCCCCATGGGGATCATGATGAATAAATGTCTGGCGTATTTATGGATTGTGTGTGCGTTTTAGGTACAATTCTATATTTGCCATAACGAGGGGGGGGGTACTAATTTCACAGATAATATTCTTTTTTTGGAACTCGTATTAATGGAATTTCAACATTTTACAACTTTCAGGGTCAAATACACTTCAAATAATTACGAGTTAAGTCTAATTCAATGATGGATGTTGATGATTTTAGTTCTAAATATAGAATTGTAATGGCGGAAAATTTTGCTGATTTAGGATTTAATGGCCCTTACTCATTATCCTATAATTACAACATTGCCCTTTGGATAACTTTACTTGGCCATTTCGACGAATATTCAATATTTCTAATTATACTAATGTAAAGCTTAATAATTCAATACCACAGAATGAAAATTTTTTGCGTAATTATACAAATTATTTATACTTTTAATAATAATGTAAGTATCATAAAGTTTACTTTTCCTCAAATTTGTTTCTTGTATTAAATGTAAATTAAAAATTGTAGCTTCTAGAAAACCAGCGAATTCCTCAGATATGGTATAACAGGCTATTTATTTTTATTTGGTTAATGATACAGAGTTTGTGATCGGGTTGTTTAAGCTTACTAATATTTTCACAAGCAAAGTACATGAATACAATAACGTTGTACATAATATTGCTGAAACTTAATATACCTATATATTTTGAAATTGATTTTAAAAAAGCAAGGATAATCACAATAATGCATTTCTAGTAGATTTTACTAGAGTAGGAAGTATTAACTTTTTCTTAAGAGTTTAATTGAATTTATTAACAGTAATAAAATTAATTAGGAGTCTCTGAAATGAGCGTATAAAATCAAACAAAAGAGAAATATTTTATGGAAACTCGGTAAGATGTCGCAGTTCCTGGCGGACTTTCTATTACAGCATGGGAAAATGTACTAACCTATAAACGAGAGATTTTTGGTTCTAAGGCGAGTAACGCTTTAAAAGTAAAGATTCGAAAATTAAGTCACTGACGGCGCATACTGCCCTAACATTGGTTTAATTTTTATTTTTGTTAATTATTATTATTATTATTTGGGTGCCTCGACTGCTTTGGTTATTGGCACTATTTTTGTTAATGTAATTATCTGTAGGTGGAGCTAAATTAGCTCAGTGGTAGAGTACTGGACTAATATAAATCAACAGCCAGGACTGATTTTTTTTTTAGTTATTAGCAGCTAATCAGAAAATAAACCCAACGGACGGACTAGACGTTAGCAGAAAAATAGTGTGAATGGTCCCCTTTATTATTGACTACCAATTTAATGACTTTTTTGACAGAAATGACTTTTATGTTAGAAATTGGTGGTTAGTGTAAGATTTTAAGTTGGGAAATAAGATTTCCACTCCAATTATAAGCAGAACGTTTTCGGGAGCTTAGCCACATTTTCAATGCTTATTCATCCAACCCTCTTGGACTCCTTACTAAAATCGGGATGCAAGGCTCGCCCGAATGATAACTTTTGTAAGGGCATTCAATATTGGACTAAGGCTAGAAAAAAATTGTTGGTTAGTGTAAGATTTTAAATTGGGAAATAAGAGTCCAAAATTTCCTCTCCAATTAAAAGCTTCTTCGGAGGCTTAGCCACATTTCACAATGCTTATCAATCCAATCCTCTTGGACTCCTTAGTAAAGTCGGGTTGCAAAGATTGCTTGAATAACTGTTGAATAGGCATTCTATATGGGACTAAGGCTGGAAAAAAAATTGCAATTGTGGTCTCCTATTTCTTATTGTGGATATGTATGTTAGCTATTGATTCGAAATATTTGCTCAACATAAATAAATATAAGTGGAAAAAGGAAATCCAGAAAGGGCACAGAAGGGCATGCAAAAGTTAATGGATGTTTGAGCGGAGGTTTACTCTGCTAAATCACCGTAGGGCCTTTCTTTAGGGCTCCCTTCCCCGACGGATCTTATGAATACCCAGAAGGAGGGGTGAAAGGAAGTCTTGGGTAGAGGAGAGGGTGGAGGGAGACCTGAAAGAGGGAGATCGAGAGAGAGTGAGAGAGAGAGAGAGAGAGAGAGAGAGAGAGAGAGAGAGAGAGAGAGATCTACGGACTTGGCGTCTAGTTCCTTTTTAGCTGAGTTATACCTGTGATTAGAGATCCCCAGGCTGGATTAGTTAGGAAGAACTCCAATCACAGTTCTCCTGTTGGTGATTACTCCACCTAAATGTCTCCATCCATCCAGGGAGCAGTCTTTACTTCCCCTTACATCCCAATCCTCTAAACATGTGTCTGCGTTAAGAACTCCCCACACTGAATCCTAAATCTCTCTTGACATTTAATACAACTGCTGATATCATTATCGATGCCTTTTCAGAGGCTAAGAATATATCCGGCCTTCTAGTGGCAGGTCATTTTGATAATTTAATGATTCTTCATCTTTTAATCAATCTAACTATAGCAGGAATGCCCTAGGTGGTCTATATTGATCCCGAAGGGTCGGCGACGACTTCAGGTGGACTGTGATATTAAAAACACAATTGGGGTTCCAAAATATGTAATCGGCTGTCCACAATATCTGATACCATTTCAGAAGGTCGTTATTAACGAAGAACTTAAGCGATTCAGTTTTACGAAGGATATCAGCTCTCTTGCCTTTTAAAATATATATCTTTTGCTTATCCTTATCTCCTTGCCCTGTGGAAATAACTCAAATCTTAAGATATTTTAAAGTTCTAAATTTTATTTTGTGTCATTTTAATTTGAATAATACACCATACTACAGTTAGAAATCAGCCGAAAGCACATTAGATGTTCATGAATTTGTAAAATGCAGTGGCAGATACCCAAAACCAAAAAAACTGACAAGTGGTCTACGAGAGAAAAAAAAAAAGGTTTGGGGCCACTGACCTATTCGTATAATGTAGGAATCTATGCATGGTGCATAATGATGTACAGAAGACTGAAAAATTCCAAAATTTCCACAGGTATTTCATTTTTCTGAAAACGATTTCAGGGAATAAGCCCCATTTTCAATGCCCTGTGGCAAAAAAGCCTTAATTATAAACAAGAAGAGGTAAATTAGTACTATCCGTATATTCGTCTGTTTTTATATAAGGTTTTAGCACAAATATGTATATTATTATGTGTTATATGTATGTTGGATTCAGTGAAAACGTCTAGTTCTTTTTATTAGTTTCTCTCTGTTTTTATTTGTTTTAATTTTTTTGTTGAATTTTCCTGTGTTAATTTTTTAATATAATATTCCATTTTTTGTTATACATTTGTTGCTTATAACAGCACTGTCAGGTAATCTCCAGCAGAAACAGTTTTTATATAATCTGATGAATATGAACTTGAAAATCAGCGTTCACTAATGAAGATTCTCACTCCAAATGTGAGCTTGAGAGCAGATGGTTGCGTGAGCTAACTACAGAAGTGTTACAGGTTGGTACTCACAAATTTTGTCAAGAAATAACATTATGATTAATAACTCGGATTTTCATTTTGAAGGTAATTTCGAATGAAGGTCCCAATATAGAAATAGGCCGTCGAGATTGGTGGCATGGGGGTAAGTTAATAACAGCTAGTGTGCATTTATTGCTGGATGGAAAGTGTAAAAGCACAGGAGTACCTAACTAATATCAGATTGTGATTAGGGTGCGATGAATGGTGATTTGTAATCCGATCTTCCTGATCACTAATATCCAGGGCTGATATAACACTGTACACTCATCCTCTATCAAATAACACAATGTTCTCCTACCATCTCTCTCTCTCTCTTTCTCTCTCTTTCTCTCTCTCTCTCTCTCTCTCTTTCTCTCTCTCTCTCTCTCTTCTCTCTCTCTCTTTCCTCTCTCTCTCTCTCTCCTCTCTATCTCTCCTCTCTCTCCTCTCTCTCTCTCTCCTCTCTCTCTCTTTCCTCCCTTTATTTCATGGTATCACTCTTTTTCACTCTCTCTCCTTTCATCCCATCCTCTCTCTCCTTTCTTCCCACCCTCTCTCTATCACTCTCTCCCTCCCTCCAATCTTTCTCTCTTAATTCATCTCTAAGTTATTTCATCTCTCTTTCTTCGCTACCCTTTCTAAATCAATATATACATCCAACACATATATACTCCAACATTCTTTCTTCCACCCTCCTTTCTTAATTAAAGAATCTCTCCTTCCTTATTTCTCTATATTTATCTGCCTATATATCTGCAGTATTTTTTTTCTTAAAACCTATCTGAATCTTGACCATTTGAAATTTCCGGCAAACGGGAGTCGAACCCACATTTCCAGGTAGGAATCAGATACTGTATGCACACTGCTCTCCGGAATCCTCTATATCATCATATCTCACCGTTACATTGATATTTATTTTTGAGACTAAGATGAATTACTTCTTAAGATATTTTTTTATTTAACAATTCAGGACCTTAAAAGAGAAAGACCGAATCTCGAAAATCGATTTTTTTTTTTTTTTTTTTTTTTCTGGGCCAGAAAGATGTAGATAACACAACGATTCACCTTGTTTCTCTGGTTCGCCTTTAGTTCTCTCACAGTTTCAAGACAAAGTGAATAGCACCATCATCTATGAAAATGGAGTCAATTCTAAGTCTGAAACTCCCCTCCTAGCACTTTATTACCCATAAAGCCAGCGTAAAAATTATAATTAAAATAATTTAATTTTAGTTTCAAAGCATTCCGAAGAGCAATTGTAGCAAAATCTCTCTCTCTCTCTCTCTCTCTCTCTCTCTCTCTCTCTCTCTATATATATATATATATATATATATATATATATATATATATATATATATAAAGCACGTGTCTGTCTGTTTGTTCCTTATACAAAACTCCTAGGCTAGGTCAAAAGAGTCAAATTTCAAAATTTTGTCAAAAGGTCAAAAGTTTTGTTGAAGAAAAATTGGCTACACTGGACCATTCCGATTCTGACGGCCATTTTGAATCGACAGCCATTTTGACTAATGTCTCAAATTTATTTTTTGATGTTCTTGATAATTAGAATAACTCGAACTCATTGATGACTTTACATCATTATATAATCATGTCATGCAGTTTGTTTCGATTTTATATCAACAGTCACTGTCTAACTAAGGAGCGCTGGCCTTTCTTTGATATGAGCTATCTACTGGCAGGCTGTGGTGCTGGCCTCTGTCGTCTGTTTTATGAATCGCTGTCGTTCTGGCCTCTGCCGGCTGCATTATGAATCACTTGACAGATATATACAAATCACACCGTTTGACCGATTTTGACGTTACTGGGTATACAGGTAGATCTTGATACAGGGAGAGTCATAGGCAGAAAGTAGGTGTAGCTTGGCACGCCGAGGAACAGATAGTATACTAGCATATATATATATACACACACTATATATCTGCCTCTCTTTCTACCCTTAATCTACATAAACCCGTCCGTTGCCAACACATGTATGAACTGGGTGGAGCATTTCGTGTAGTTAGGAACGAAGGAACGTTCTATCCAACAAATCGTCGTTTTAATTGTCGTTTGAGAACAGGGTTATTTTTAAAAATAAAAGTTGTTATAAGGTATTACAAGAAATACCATACAAAGGTGTATCAATTCTTGATTAAATCGCTTTTTTCCAGGTCGGTTCTGAGCACCGTTTTATTTTATGGAACTAGATTTTTTTTCCTCTCCCTCAGCTTTTTGACCTCTGGGAGATTAAAGGTAAAAGGAACCACCCTCTTTCTCTCACCCTTTTCAAGCTTGGACCCGATTAATTCTCCCGTTGGGATGTGGGAGTCGCTTAAAAGGAGCCAATGAGAGGACTGGGAATAATTCGAGTTAAAGGAATTCTTGGCTTGTTAATTGAGCGAGGAGGAACTGAGGAATTGAGAGAAGATCAAAGAATGCCCCTTAGGCGCTAGTAGAAATCGCCCTGAAGCTCAGAGTGCACGGACGGCTTTGTACTTTAGGACGAATTAAGGGTAATTTGCGATTGAGTTTGTAGAACTATTGGGTTCTTGTTATTTGGAACAAACAAATCGATGGGTTGAGAACTTCTTGTTTTGCATAAGTGAATTCTCTTGATTGCTATCTATGTCATGGGAATAAGTCTAATTCCTAAGGAGTCGAATGTAGAGGAATTGACACTGGGAATGGGGATCTTATATTAGGACCCCAGAGGTCAAGAGGTCTAAGTAACAAAATCAATGTTTAGAGGAAAATAGAGTCAAAGTGGAACATATGTCAAAGTTTAACATATTATATGGTAAAGGCAAAAACTAGATTTTTACAGTTCCGATCATACAAGACAAATCCTCAGGTCCTTAGCTGTTTATTATCGATGATAAACAATAGGTACATCATCCGGTTTATGATTAATACGCAAAAGAATTGGAGAATCCGCACATAGACCCCATAATTTCTTTCTGGACTTTATTTTACGAAAGTGACAATACTCAGGAGAACACAAGTTAGGTGGCAGCAACTGTCAACAATATCGCTTGGTTCTCTTAACCACCCACAATATTACGGTGGTCACAACCCATTCCTGTATGTAACTCATTTTTTTTTTAAAAATGTCACTTAGACCCCTTGACTTCTTGGGCCCTCAAACACATGTGGTATCTTTATTTGGGGGGATTTATGTGGCATAGGTCAACAAAAATAGTACTTCCTTTTTTTCTTTCGTACCATATTATTAGTTCTTGACCCTACATGTTTCGTGGCCTTAATGCCACCTCCTCAGGGGCCAATACATCTCCGCATGTGGCGACCTCGCCACCCACATTCAGACTAAAATGGGTAATATGGTAATGTCTGAATATGGGTGGCGAGCTCACCACATGCGAGGATGTATTGGCCCCTGAGGAGGTGGCATTAAGACCACGAAACATGTAGGGCTACTATTTTTGTTGTCCTACACCACATAAATCCCAAAAATGAAAAAATTTGATAGGTCAGAAACACGTCGAATAAAACATGTGGTGTTAAATCCTGCTTAACAGCGCCCTAACCCTTAACCATTGGATAGATTTTTAACACACTAACACTTTATAGACAGAGATCAGCAACCAGTGGATTGATGAAAAACACACCAGGGGATTGACATAAACCCAGAGATGACGCAGGTCCAAAAGATATGAATGAGTCTTGACGCAAAACCAGTGTTTAGACCTAGGAACATATCCATCGGCTAGATACAGATTACTAGATTCAAACCCACTAGAATATCTAAGGTTACTAGATAACCTTAGATTCATAGCAACTCGACGGAACGAGGAGGATTGAACTTGATCAATAACCAATCTAAGACGAAAGGTCAAGTTCCATAACCTGTCAACTAGCAGAATCTGCACACCGCAATACTGTTTTACTGTGAAGTTCACTGCGAAAAAAAAATCGGAGAGGGATTTCTTATAGAAGTTTAAACTTAGACAATCAAATGATCCAAAAATGGCAAGATGATATCTTCAACAATTTTTCAGAAAACTTGAAAATACAAGAATTATGGTATCTTGCTCTTCAAAAAGATGAACATGCTTACAGATTTCAGCAAACAAAAATAAATAAATGTTTGGGCATGTAGTTGAAAAAGTCTCCTACTACTCCCTCAAGCCCACCCTTCTAATTCACTTGGGAATTCCGCCAATTAGCATCCCCGTACGGTGATTACGCCCAGCCTTGGCACTCTTTTTGACTCTTATCTTCCAGACTTCAATTTATAACTGTAAGTATATTTTTTAGCGGACTTAAGATATGTTTTTGTAAATAATAAGTCAAGTTTGACTTGTAGTTTTGATACAGTACAATTGTATATAAGCAAGTGTAATGATGCAAGAAAAGGAAATTTGTAATTATGTTTATAAAAAATTTTTTTTGGTTGAATTTAAGGGGTGTAAACCGTTGGGGTCATTAACGCCAGATAAAAATGTTTTATTTTAAAACAAATATACACTACTCCGTGCATACACATAACGCGTAAGAGTTATGCGGGTTTAGTATCATTTTTGCTGAGTCCTTACAGAAACGTTGCTAATGGTCTTAGTCCCACAAGAGGGATATGTTGGAAACCGGAAATAAAATTTATTATTGGCTAATCTAACATAACAGGTGTTCTTAGGAGAGAAAATATTCATCATTTGTATATATATATATTTGCTCTATAAAGGGTTACAAATATTTATTAACATACATGAGCAGTTTTGGACTTTTCGTATATTTAGTTAGATATGTGGAAAACTAAGGAAAATGAACATTCCTTGCGTCAGACAAAATGATGCGGGAAATCTGTAAAATGTTTGTATCGTAATACTAAAGGGTAAATATTAAATTTATTCTAATATTTCCAAATCACTGCACGAATATATTTTAGTATGGCATATGTATTATTCGTTTTTGCGAGTTGGACGTTTTATGTTCCTTTTCTATAATAGAAATTATAATACAAATTTCAATAAATGTTTGTTTTCTAGTCTCAAATTAGGGCTATCGATTGTCCTTCGTGATGAGGGTCAATCATTTTATAAAAAAAACTTCAATTGGTGAACTCATGCGTAATTACTTCAAATAAATCATGAGCGTTTCCTTTATTTGAATTTTATCGAGATGTAGGTGCTAATGACCTTGGCAGTAGAAGCACCTATAATCAATAAATAAATAAAAAAAAAAAAAATGTATCGAGATGAATAATTATTTATGGTGCCCTGATGACATAACCGCTGGATTATAATACAGATCACTCTGTAGTTACATGTTACATAAACTTCAGGCATATCATTAACCTTTTGAATTATAAATAGGCACGGGCTATTTTCGGGCATTCCTTTCTGACGTTCACCTGAACGAGATGGGTCTTTCGTCGAAAGATTCTAAAGGAACAGCTATTTATGTGATGAGCACTTTTGGGACGAGAATAAAATGTCTGTCACGCGGGAGTTGTGGGAACAAAGCCAATTCCTGAGAAAAGCAAAGGAGTTTAAAAGGAGACAATTGATTGTTCCGGCCGAATAGAGGTTTATGTTACATCATAACGAAATTGGGTCTTTTGCTGACTAAAATTCTGCGTAAATCCTGAATGGTTCTCGTGTAAATAAATTCAGAAACGCAAAATATATGCAAAATGATGGAAAATATATAAAAAATGTCGTTATTAAAGTTTTTCGATTTTAATGCTCACAATGCGACTGAACATTTACCAAAACAAGGTAAAGCTGCTCGAAGATAAGTAGTGACAGCAAAACCTGTGAAATAAGAGGAAAAAAACTTGTCACTTATAGAAGGGGTGAATCACATGACAGAAATTAACAAATTCAAAAGATGTAGATCTTTTAGTCGAGAAAAGTAAATGAATCTGCGGTATGCATGTGTCTGTTTGTAATGGCAATTTTTGTTAGTAAGTGTAAGGTTTGTTGTAGAAAATAGATGTGAAGATCAAATATTTCATTGAAGGGATCAGCATTCTCTGTACCAATAGATACCCATCAAAATTTTAGCTCACAAAATTCTTATCCACACATTTATATTTTACAGTGACCCAACCTTCTTTAATCCAATATTTTTCAGGCGGAAGTTCATTAAAAAGAGAATTGAAAAAGTCAGTTCAATATATTTTATTTAAGATCTACATGTTTCACACCATAAGTGCCTCTTCAGGAGCTTATGGTCTACTTGTATTAACGTGAAACTTCTTGTACAATGGCCACGTCCAAACTGAGGTTTACTACTGCAAGCTAACCTAACTACCACTAACCTTATTATTTCATCTTAGATTTAATTTATTTTCTATTAATTTATTTCAGTTTTCATTTAATTATCCAAACCGGCAAAATATCTTAATACTCAGCTGATTCTTTTCGATACATTATTTTATGGAGAGGAATTTCCCATCAAATAATAATAGTCAAATTCACAAAAAAAAAAACGCATACTGGGTTTTGAGAACAACAGGGTTTCAAGCCCTGCCAGAAAACCAAACTTTCCCCATAGAACCTAACAAGATAAGAAATCAAATTCTTATTCTTTTAAAACTCTTCAGTTCTTTAAAAAATCATTTTCCTAGTGGGGATGGCTGATTTTTTAATGTGTCATGATTGATATATGCTTTAGTAATGCACTCATAAAATTAACATTTATAGAAATAAAAATGAATAAGAAACCCTTTTTGAAATAAAATAATCAAAATAAAAAGGTAGTTTTTTTAAAATTATTATAACCAAACCCCTAATTAATTAGTTACTCTCCACGGTCATCGACCTCTTCTGAAGGATTGCTATTCATAGATTTATTGAAACTGTAAAATATGACCTAGAAGCAAGAGAAGTAAAAATAAATAAAAAAAATTAAGAAGAATCTCAAACGTAAGCCACGAGTATTCATTTACTCAAAGACTGTCCTCGTCAAAGGACAAAGGAGCGAGATGGACTACTCTCTCTCTGCTGCCCCTCCCTCACTCCAAAGCTTTCGCACGATAATAATAACCAACAAAGAGCCTTTGTCGGTTGGAGGTTTGCCGGAAAACATGAACCAACAGCAGCAAAACTTTAGAAATGAGACTCGCGATTGAGTTGTAAATTTTTAAGTGTTACTAAAACTTTTCCAAGGCTCTCCCTCTCCCTCCTTCTGAAACTTGCAAGTTTCCATCAAACTAATTCCTGCCCTTTAAGGCCCTTACAGGTTTTTAGTTTCCTTGTTACTGCTACTACTGATTAATGTTGAAGACATTAATCAGTAGACATTGTTGTGAATTAAGACGGTTTATGTACTCTTGTGTTTCAGAGCCGCAATAAACCTTGGTGAAGTGAGTTATTTTTGTCCTGAAAATTTACTGGTGTAGAGATTTGATAATGCAAATGGTGTATGTCAGTTTGAACTGAATTTTTAAAAAGGTTTTACGATTAAATGTACGTAAGATAGTTGCGTTGCTCGTCATGTACAGCTCCACGCCGCTTATTGTACATTGCGCGTATCTATATTATCATGGGCGTATATAGGAAATAATTTCGGGGGGGGGGGCTGTGACCATTTCCGGGATATGGAATACTAACAATTTAGAACTTTGAATAGTTATAGGCTACTAAAACGCTATTACAACTAAAAAAACATATTTTGTATGTACTAGGTTAGTTTATTTAATTTATTTTTAACGGTTTTATGACAAATGTTTACCATAAAATAAAATTTCGTGGAGGGGAGGGGGCTGCAGTCACCTCAGCCCCCCTTATATACGCCTATGTATCTTATTGACGTACGCTAAATTCCGAAACGGAAATTAAACATATCGTTGAATTCAGCAACGTATTCCTAATCTTTTGTTTCATAACAAAAAAAAATGATATAGAGTAAGAAAGGCGCAAAAAATGTTTTTATTATAAACTAGCTGTTACCCAGTGTGCCATGCTACACCTACTTTCTGCCTATGACTCTCCCCGTATCAAGATCTACTTGATCAAAATCGGTCAAACGGTGTGAATTTGTTTACATCTGTCTAGTTCATAATGCAACCGGCAGAGGCCAGCACCTCAGCACTTCATATAACAGCCAACAGAGGCCAGCTTGCGAGCAAGATAGCTCTTATCAAAGAAAGGCCAGCGCTCCTTAGTTAGACAGTGAATGTTGAAATAAAATTGAAATAAACTGCATTACATGATTATATAATGATGTAAAGTCATCAAGAGTTATTTTAATAATCAGGAACATCAAAAAATAAATTTGAGACATTATTCAAAATGGCCGACACAATTCTAATGGTTTAGTGTAGACAATTTTTCTTGAACAAAACGTTTGACCAAAATTTGAAATTTGACCTAGCCTAGGAGATTTTCCATATCAAGACCTACCTGTTTGGTAAAAAATCGGTCAAACGGTGTAGATTTGTATAAGGAACAGACAGAAAAACATACAAACAGACAGACACGTGATTTTTATATATATAGATAAAATATTTTTCGAACAATTTGTTCTTTATGTAAATTACCTTACAATTTTTGCTTACAACATGTTTTTCTATCTACGATACTTCAAAAGTTAGAATATTTGAGATGTACTTTGGAAAGGTGGTTTCACCCCTTTAACGTGCGATTGGGCCGATGTAAAAAGTTACTTACCGTTTATTTTGAAGAGTTCAATAAATATACTAAGTTTGATTAAAATCAGCTCCGGATAGTTGGGGATGTTCTCTTGTAAGTTTTTTCCCATATGGGTCCTTTTACAGGATTGCTTTTTTTAAAATTAAATATTTCGTAAACTGAAGTATAAAGATACACTCGAGGATCGCAACTTATTCCGAAGAAATTATTTTTCATTTTTGATGTCGAATAACGTTGATAAACAGCTAAACCAATTAAAGACCTGAGGGAAAAAAATGGAATCAATATTATGTAACCTCGATGTGAAAACGCACTTAACAGAAAAAATATTTGGCACAAATAGAAATTTATTTTCCGATTTGGGTAAAACTGTAAAGCAAACAAGGCAGTGTAGGTAAGGGCTTTATCCGAACTCCTATTGGATGGGTTCTAGGGGGCTTAAACCCTGATTAGTGTGCGTTCATACCCTTGTCTTCGTATTAATATGAGAGAGATTCGAGAATAAATCCTACTTAAAACCTTTACTATATAATAGGCCACTTAACATTTCATAATTCACTTTCCCCTTTTGCTCAAGCCCTCCCTAATACTGTGGAATTAACAGAGGTATATCCGTTTTTCAGGCTAGTAGAGTATAAAAGATATCAGATCGACCTTCATAATCTCTATATCAAACATGAACTTGCTGGTTTTCATGTTGTTGACTCGTTTATGAAGAATGTGTGTTCTCTCCAACCGTCATTTTGGCTATTATTATCCTTATCTAGAGTGTCAAAATTAAGAATGTAAAAATTTGCTTTCCTAACACCTGAGATATATACACAGATAATTAAATTATAACATATCGAGACCTTGAAGAAGGAAGGGCGAATCAGAAAATTCGATCTTTTTTCTGATTCAGAAAGATGTAGGTAACACGACGCTTCGCCTTGTTTCTTTGGATCGCCTTTAGTTCTCTCACAGTTTCAAGTTAAAGTGAACACCAGCATCATCATGAAAAATTCAATGTCCTATTTCAAGGGCTAATCCTGGGTCTGAAACGTCCCTCCTAGCATTTTGTTACTCATAAATCACTCGTAAAAATTAAAATTAAAACAATATAAATTTCATAGCATACTTTTTCAATCAGATTTATGAATCAGCATTCCATTCAGTAAACATTCTCCCTTACTATCCTCAAGCACTTTAGAACTTTAACTTCGATTTCCGAACATCTGGAATTCGTGATTCGTCCTTACTGTTCCAAGGTCCTGATATGTACATCCAAGTATACAAATATTCACATGCACTGTATCCTATATTGTTTATTTTGCAGCCAAATATACGACAGTATAATTCTACTTATTTGTATAAGTATAATTTTACTTTTTTTAAATAATATTTTTAATCTTTAATAATATCTAATAATTTTATTTTTGCATGTTCGATGAGTTTGTAGCGGGAAAACCTTTGAAGGACAGAAACATATTTTAGGGTGTCTGCAGTAAGAAAGGCGGATTGATGTGTCAAAGCGTGTGGTTTCAATTCAATGTTCAGAAAAAAAGTATAACGATTTTTACAAATATATACCCCCCCCCCCTTAGAATTGCTTTGATTAATTCGAGTTTTCCAACTTGTTCGTCCTTATTCAGAAAACCATCTCGACAAATCTTTTAAAAAACTACAACTGTTAACAAAAACAGAGCCAGATCGATCCTTAAATATCGGAGTCGGAGCCAAACAGACTGCCATATCTTATAAATAATATGCAAGAGGAAACTTACGACAATCGATAATTTCTCCGAACAGTTCAATATCCTAGAGAATCGATACGGCTGGCAGACATCAGAACGCAATTTTTACTTCTTACATTAACCATCATACCAGGAACAGCGGTCAGACATCAACTATTGACAACAATCCTTGGGTCAGTAGACCTTTTGAAGAATCACCTACTTTAGCAGTTTCTAGCGAGAATCTCTCTATGAAACATTGACTATTGCATCCAGGAACTTCGAGAATTATCGTGACATTTTGATTCCTGGTAATATAGAATTGCGTGATACTGTCAGAGTTTTGACCTATAAATTTTGCTTTCTACGAAGCCAAGAGAACTAGTTCCCACTAGTAAATATAAAATTTTCAATAAACCGATGAACGAAAATGTATAATTCATTGTATTAATCCTATCTCAATTTTCAAAATTTATAAATGCTAATATAATAATTACGAAGTAACATAGTTGTCATTTTATCCTAGATTTCTGCTTCAAAAAATAGTGAATATGAGTCATAAATAAAAATGAACGTTTGATATGGTCCTTTCACTATCATGCACCCTTAGGAAAGTATTTATTTTCTTAAGAAACAAATAATGAATGTACTTGAAGGTACAAACTGTGGAAGGGAAAGTTCAACGAACTTGACATAGATATCGGCCAGTGACCGATAAAAGATTTTACACAGTAAAGTCCTATTTTTATATATGTACATATTCAATTAATGTTTTTTTCTTCTTTATGTTAACTTTAATGTATTCCTTACATTGATTTGCATCATTTTCTTTTTTAGTTTTTCATCAATGAGAATAAACAAATAATATGGCCAGGAAGATATTTAGGTCAATTGAAGTTTCCCCTTTAAAAAGTCCATATTTAGGACTCACAAGTAAGGGCAATGAAGATTTTAAGAAAAATGTCCAACCCGCATCATCTTAGCGTGGTTCCATAAAATGCTCATCCATTAATATTTTTTTTATATTCAACGAAAACAACACGTTAAGTCCCACAACTAAGATTTTGATTATCCTAGACTAAAGTAATTATTATTTCAAGTGTCCTCAGAAACGGTTGAAGATGTTCCGAATCAAGGACATTTTTTGGTTTTTCTTTTTTTGCGCGGATTGTCGTAGGCTTAGGGTTATTTAGTTCCTGTCTAATTTTTCATAGATTGAAGAATTTGACTTCCAATTATTATTATAACAATAAAAATTATATTAATGGAATATTATATTATATTCATTCGAATGAGGGCCAGGGGTGAATCATACATTGCCGAAAGTGTGGGAGAGGAAACGAATATTGGCTGGCATGGTGGAGTCGTCGCGACAAAAAATGGGGGAATATAACAAGGATGTGAATCATATGCTCTAAATAGACAGCATTCCATAGCAAATAAAAAAAGTCCGTCACGCAGGAGCTGCATAACTCAGCACTTTCCTTAGAATTTGGGTAGTGTAGACTGCTTTCCAGACCAATTTGCTTAAAATATCCTACATAAATAAAATAAAAACATGAATAGTTCTCTTTTAAATTTGTAATGAGTAACTGATCAATTATTAATTTGCTTCCAGAGTTATGTTTACACATGGTACCAATTACACTACGTAATAAATACAAAAAACCTCATATTATCGTATTTTGATCTAACGCAGGAACAGGATACAGTCACTCTAGTGGTAGAAAGCGCTCCTTGCGGCGGCTTTGTGAACCTACGTCTGGCGGGCTTTTCTATTGAAATACATTACAAATTAAACCCCCGCTTTCCGATTGACCGATTTAGCTCATTTTTACAACACTTCTTTCTCATGAGTTACCCACGACGTATACCGCGTTTCGTTACAATACAGCAGAAATTACGACCGTTATGAGTATATTAGGAATTTGGGTCCGGAGTAAACCCTCCCTTCTAATGAACCGATTTAGTTTATTTTTACAACACACATTTACCTGTAGATTACCACTACGAATACCGAGTTTCGTCGAAATATACAAAAAATCACGGCTGGTAGTGGCGAATTGGTATTGTGGGTCCGGAGTAACCCCCCCCCCCCTCCTAATGAACCGATTTAGTTTATTTTTACAACACATATTTACCTGTGGATTACCCCTACGAATACAGAGTTTCGTCGAAATATAGCAAAAATCACGGCTGGTAGTGGCGAATTGGTATTGTGGGCCCGGAGTAAACCCCCCGCTCTTCTAATGAACCGATTTAGTTTATTTTTACAACACATATTTACCTGTAGATTACCACTACGAATGCCGAGTTTCGTCGAAATATACCAAAAATCACGGCTGGTAGTGGCGAATTGGTATTGTGGGTCCGGAGTAAACCCCCTCTCCTTATAAACCGATTTAGTTCATTTTTATATCTCACTTTTCTCTCTATATTACCACTACGAATACCAAGTTTCGTTGAAATATAACAAATATTACGGCTGACATGGTCAAATTAGTGTTTTGGGTTCGGGGTAAACCCCCCCTTCCGGTGGACCGAATTTGGTGGTTAACGAACTCGTTCAATCGTTTAACAGGCCGCTATTGTGTTAAGAGACATATATATATATATATATATATATATATATATATATATATATATATATACATTTTAACGGGGGTCATTTTCGGTGTCTACTAGGTAGGATCGATAAAGATTTGAAGAAATGTTTTAAAAATTCCGTCATGAGTCCAACCTCAATAGCTACTTTCCTTCGGAGGAAAGTGCTAATGTGTTAAAGTGGTAGCAAAAATTTGTCCAGATTCGACAAGTTTTCTAGGCATAATATAATAATGGAAGAAACTTAGAAGGAACGCGGACATCGATGACCAGAAATAATATTACTGTAGTAAACCGGCCTTAAGGACGACGAATTATACACAGAAAACAACTCATAAGCAAGGAGAATGTGTACAGTAGATTAACATAAAAACGATATATTCATTGATGTTTAGTATTTATTTACAAACTGCTAAACTTGCTACAGTAATTTTAATATAACATTATTTAACATGAAATATAATTGTAGAGTTATAAGAACTGTCTTTGAGTGTAGCTTTATATATTTTAGTTGTTATTCATATTTATTGAGGTGGGAAAATGTAAAAACATATATTTAGGTTAACTAATCTTCTATAAAGAGGACGTAAGAACCGAAAAGTTACTCGCCCTAAAACCCGATCCTAAATCCTAAATCCTAAAAACCATACAGCCAAAATGAATGCTTAAACCCTTGGACCAACGAACAAGATAATACGCCGAAAGCAATAAACAAAAAAAAGTCCGTCTCGCAGGAACTGCATCATCTTAGCGCGGTTCCGTTCATATCCCTAGTCTAATTTGGAAAGATTAAAATAGAAGCAGTTATTATTTTGGTTCCACCAGGCTTTTTTTTAATTAATTATTATAATGGCGTGTCAACCCTTAAGGTCACTAACGCAATTCCTGTGAGTAGTAAGGTCTTGAAAGGTCATGATTTACAATCTTACCTGGAAGGGTCGGCTACACTAGAAACGGACCCGCTAGTGACAAGGTCTTGGAAATCTATTTTTCTAACAATAAATTGTTTTTGTTATTTTACTTAACCAGTTTTATTGTCAAATACATTATCCAACTATAAGCAATTAAAAAATAACAAGAAATAAAACAGACAAAAAGAACCATTGGAATAAACGAAATCAATTAATTTAAAGCTTTAAGCACTTTTTTCTCCGATTGACATCGCCTAATTAAAACTTTCTTCAGAACCTTTTTTGTAGAGCATTTAGTAAGCTTCCGAATGGTAATCTTCCGCTTCACACGATTGTCAACGGTTTTCGAGATACTAACGAAATTATACAAAGTTACCAAAACTTTTTTTGTCTGTTAATAAAATATTTTATTCTAACCCTTCCTTTACTCTAAACGTAACAAAAATTTCAACATATTAGCGTTGATGAAACTCGAACATGCAGAAAATGTTTCAACTGTATCCCATAATTGTAAGTACCAAAATCAAAGACAAAGAACCCTCCCTAGGAAGGACGCTAGGCAGTTGAAAAGCTATATATCTTGGAAATCCATATCTCTAACATTAAATTGTTTTTCTTATTTTTCTTAACCTGTTTTATTTTCAAATACATTATCCAACAATAAGCAATTAAAAAATAACAAGGAATAAAAAACAGACAAAAA
Organism: Gonocerus acuteangulatus; assembly: GCA_946811695.1. Taxonomy (NCBI): domain Eukaryota; kingdom Metazoa; phylum Arthropoda; class Insecta; order Hemiptera; family Coreidae; genus Gonocerus; species Gonocerus acuteangulatus. The sequence continues at coordinate 57,823,896 of OX328129.1, read as the reverse complement.
GAACAGTTCGAATAAGCGAAATCAATTACTTTAAAGTTTTAAGCTCTTATTTCTCCGATTGACATCGCCTAATCAAAACTTTCATTAGAACCTTATTTTTAGAGCATTTAATATGCTTTCTAATGGTATTCTTCCGTTTACAAAGATTCTCAACCTTTTTCGAGATAATAAGGAAAGTAAACAAAGTTACTAAAACTTTTTATGTCTGTTAATAAAATATTTTATTCTAACTCTTCCTTAACTCCAAACGTAACCAAAATTTCAACATATTAGTTTTGATGATAGTAGAACATGCAGAAAATGTTTCAACTGAATCCCATTATTCTAAGTACCCAAACCAAAAACGGTATTCAAAAAATATTTTTCCAATTTTCTCGAAAACGGTTAAAGCTATCGCCCTGAAAATGGTTTCATTCGTTTTCCTAGCCCAGGAATCATATAAAACGAGTACTTAGAAGCTTATTAACTCAAAAACGTAAGCGTTACGATTTTTTTTGCGCGAATTTCGCCCCAAACGCCGTCTTCCAGTAGGCGGATTTTGCTGGTTAACGAACTTGACCTTTCAAATTGGACGAAGGATTTTTGTACCAAATTTCATCACAATCTGACCATTAGGGAAGCCAGAAATGAGCGAACAGACAATGTGTGTGTATATATATATATATATATATATATATATATATATATATATATATATATATATATATAAATAGATATATATATACACAAATTTGAACCACCGTTATTTTCGGTCTCTAGGGGTTCTGAAACGCGAAATTTTCTAGTCGGAACTTTCGGATTGTTTTATTGTATCAACCTTATAAGCGGGGTTCCTCAACCCCGGGGTTATAATGGGGGAGGGAGGAACCGCGCTAAAAAGAAGAAAAAAAAAAAGCCTGGCCACTTAGCAACTGATCCATCAGGCGAGAAGTTTTAGTTACTAAAGATTATTTATTGAGCGTCCGCCATCGACATGACGCCATTTAATGGTGAAAATGGTCTACCCGATGTATGCCATCGGCTGTAAAGATATATTTTAGTTCAACATGAATAATTGTCGCGTGAATCCAGGTTGGAATAAAAGTTATGGTGGTCTTACTGTACCATCTAGGCATTTATTGCTAAAGAAGGCTGCCAAAGTTATGCTGGTCTTACTGTACCACCTAGGCATTTATTGCTAAAGAAGGCTGCCAAAGAGAAACGTTGGGATTATAAATTTCTTTTAAGCTTGGAATTTTCCTCTTAGCTGAATCCTTGACTTCTTATAACAAAGGCTAACAATATTCATCTGATAAATACAGATAAATGAATTCTAACGGGAATCATCTCGATATCTAGTTGATAGGATTGAAGAAAATGATAAAAATTCTTCCATAAGTCAAAAACATTTTGGAAAGTGCTAATAGTGAAATCTAATTTCTAACTCTTTCATATAACTCATTAAGCTGAATTGTTGGTTTAATGGTCTCTCAGGAGAGTAAGTTTTAGCTTATACAACTATAGCCCGTTCAGTTAGATGGAATAGCTATTTTCATTTCCATTACAATGAACAAAAAGCTCCTTTAAATTCAATAAAAACTGATTATGTCTCGTTTAGGACCACAGAAGGATTTGAGAGGTCAAGCAAGGAAGATAGTGTTTAATATTAATTAATACTTACCCAAAGCAAGTGCATTAGTGCAAGCAATTGACGGTAAAAATTCTGTTTGTTATAACCTTATCATTATAAGGTTTAAAACGTTTTTAGTCTTAGCTTTGGGTAAGTATTGATATGTATTAGACACTATTTTGCTTGTTTGACCTCTCAAAGCCTTACCTAGTCTTAAACGAGACATTTTTTTATAATGTAGTGGTGCAAGTGTTAAAGGAAGGGAGCGATTGTGGACATTAGGTAGAGTGTTGATGTGCAGAAAGTAGATTTATACAGCAATCGAGAAATAGATAGAGGAACCGAGAGCCGAGAGACAATGGCCGTCTGTCGGAGAGGCACAGAACAATGGATTGGACATCTAGTCCAGATAGGCCACCGACAGCGTTGGAGAGGAGTAGTTTCAGTTAGGGGCTGGCAAGGAGGGGAATCTTGTTTAGTACTGATTGGGTTGACAGTCTTAGAAGTAATTTACTTGCTGTTTATTCAATCCATTTATAAGAAAGTGATGGTTTAACTCTCAGCGAATCCTTCGAAGGAATGTACGTATTGAGTGCAGCTCATGTAGCCGACGCACATAGGAGTATTTGTACTCTTAAACCGTTCAAAAATGCAAATCGCCAAGTTGCGTTATAATAATTTCAAACAAGCTAATCTTTAAGTTCGATACATTTTCTGTCTATTGGTAGCCAAAAAAAAACAAAAAAAAAAAAAAAAAAACAAGCGGAGTTCAAAAGCATCAACTACTTATAATAACAAGAGATCTTGGGATATCTACCAATTATTATATAATTCAGGATAAGTATAAAATTTATATTTAAAGAGCTACTTGCTGATTTTTTACTGAAAAAATATTAAGAAAAGTAAATAGGGGTCCTCCCGTGGTCTAGTGGCTAACGCCTTGGATTATCATGCGGGGGAAAGTGGTTTCGATTCCTAACGGCAGCAGGGAATTTTCTCATGACAGGACCCGTTAAGAAAATTTCATTGCAAATAAAAAGTTTATTAGTCGCATTTATATTTTTGTTATTGTTGAAGTTTTAATAATATAATATTAACGTAGTGTTTTTAATTATGTTTGTCTTATATAGTTGTTTTTATTAGTATATATTTATATTTTGGCACATTTATTACCTATTTTAAATAATATACAAAATTCGTTCAACATGAACATAAAAAAATAAATAAGATATAAGTAGGATATTTAACGTATGAACAGGGTTAGTGCAAGACAGGTAAATTAATAGTATCATATATTATTTATTGTGATCTACCTATTTCTAGACTTTAAGAGCATTTGTATTAGTATTCTTCATGTTCCAAATGCAATTGAATAGCCAGAATTAATTTAAACCCATATAATATATTAAAAAAATACCAAAAGCCACAGAAATAAATAACTATCAAAATAATCTTTAGGTTTTAATAATTGTTTGAATATTCTGAAGAAATAATATTGATTGTCAATTGGTCTTTGTATTTGTTATAATAGTTATCTTGTTGAAGGCCTCAAAAAATTCTTAATAAAGGCACTACTGTTTTTAGAAATACATTTTCCTTCAAAAACATTCTTGTTTTCAGTAATTAAAGTAGGATTTTCCAAGAATATAAAATTATAATTTCTAGAGAAACTACCTTTAATGATCGCTTTTTGGGAAATCTAATACATTTATTGAACGGGAAAGAAATTTCATAACATATCTTGTAATATTCCCTTTCTGAATTTAATTCTGACAAGATGGGAAGGGTCGAAATTAATTCAAGCTGTTATATAATGAAACTTGAAGCAAATAACAATCTCTTCGGAAAATCCCTTGAAATGAATTTTCATAAGAATTGTATTAATATTCCACAGATTTAGATTCAGAGAAAAATATGATTCCACTGGTAAATAGAAATGATTCTCACTGGAAATTCGTTTGGTCTGTCTAATAATTTGTGTTTCTCCAGCGTGTATCAAGGCTACCTTTGGTAAGTCAGTTATGCCAATTTTCTAATTAACACTAGCATCTTTTTTGGTCATAGCAACATTTAGAATAGGTAGACAAGTTTCTAAACAACAGGCTTCTGGAACTACTTCCTGTAGTGGCTGTCGTTTCCCGATGTTATTCAATTAAATATAGACCCATCAAATATCCTTATTCCCTGATGAAAAATTAGATTCTTTGGCACCAGTTAGTATATATTTGGTATCACAAAAATTGTTTTCACCATTTTAAGTTTACATAAATAAGTTATTAAATAAATACGGCAATAAAATAGTCGTTAATAACAATTATTACAAGAGGTCAATAGCATTTGAAATATGTAAGGGTTAATGGCATTTTTGGTCAGCTGACTTGGAAGGATATCAAAGTATGCCGCTGGCTCACCGTCCCTATTTAGAATTTATTGCTTTTTATTTCATATTATTTTTATATAAAATGTAGATTTTCTGTTATCCAGTAGTTATTGAAAATTGTTGCGACTTTACATCCCTTTCCTTGTGTCACGTGGATGCTGCTTCGTAAAGCTGGTTACTCCTTGGGTTAAAAAAAAAAAAAAAAAAAAAAAAAAAAAAAAAAAAAAAAAAAAAAAAAAAAATTATTTTACGGTATAATAAAAAAACTGTCGGTGGTGTACACATGTAATTTTATATTTTTATTTTTTACTTCCGCTTTTAGGTATTTAACAAAAATCGTTTAAATTACATGTTACCGTACGTTGGATTTGTAATTATGTTTCAGAGTGAGTTTAGCATGTAGATTGCATAATATTGAAATGTATTTACAAGACGTAAGGTTTTGGATAACCATCTCAAAAAAAAAATTTCTTCCAAAAAGTAATCAAAACGTGGAAGGTCAAGTAAGGTGCTTTCAAATTTATGAAAGGAACTTTAGGGTGGTTTACCATAATTTTGATTTTGTAATAACCTTATTTTTTTTCTATGATTGAGATTTTAATTTATAACTTAAAATTTAAACTTTTTAAAAACTGTATATGTATTTTCAAATCATCCCCGGATCTACAGCCTTTTAAGGATCTGCATATTATTGTATTTCTTTAAAACATATTGAACAGTGTTTACATTTTTCTTCTTCTTACGAATGCTGCCACATTATATGTTAAACACAGCTCAAAATAAATTGCTTTTTGAAAAAGTTGAATTGTCGCCACATTAGGCAACATTTGTCTACAATCTGTTCCTTAGAATGGAAATCTTCCAAGAAATCATATTGAATGATTTTATTTCCAATTATGTAACAATATAACCACAATCATATATACCACGTTTCGAAAAACTCCTAACAAACGGTTATTTAATGTAAGAATTGGACGTACCCATGTGCTTACTTTGTAACGTTGTTCTGACGATGAAACATCTATTGAGGCTGAAAACTAAGACAATTTGAATATCCCACGCGACTTGCACACATTGAATCGCTGATTTTGGCCTAACATCAATATTATATTACGTAATTTAAAATAAAATACTGAATTGTACATCAAAACCTAATTCAGCGCTAAATTTTAAGATATTTATATAAATAATATATTTTAACAGACAACAGTAGTATTTTTATTACGTTTTATTTATTTCTTATGTTTTTTTCATTGTTTTAGAACCCTTATTTTAAATCTTATATATTTTTCATTTATTCTCAAAACATAACGACATAAATTTTTAAATCACATCAAATGTATGCACTAATTTTTTTTTTTTTTTTTTTTTTTTTTTTTTTTTTACGGCGCATCTACATCTAGGTCATTAGCGCCGTGTATGCACTAATATAATGACTTATATTAAAGCTCATATCCTTATGTGCGGAAATCTAAACATATATTCTACTCGTGACCCATATTCAGATGAGCAGATCTTAATACGGTTCGGGTGGTCCTTGGAGAAATGGAAGTAAGGCAACAAGGGTACTTTTTAATAACTCTTTCCATACAAAAAATATTAATAGTTAGCTTCTAAGACAAAATATAAAACTCTGAATACAAAACTTTTACTCACCGAGTAGGATTTGTCTTTTTTAAAATTTTGGAGTTTTTTCTAATAACTATACGTAGGTAAACCTAGCAATTTTATATAAAAATATTTTTTAAAAAAGTCATACAACACTGTTTTACTAATGGAGTTTTTAGTTTAGTTTTTTTTATATTTTTGAAAAAAAATTCAATTTTTGCGGGGGAATTAACGAAATGATAAATATTTATGATAATGGAAATATGAAAATGAAATATCACAGACTGTATTCGATATCCGATATGTTCCGTACGTTGCCTACACGATGGAGGACGAGACTCTCCGCCCAACTCCGAGCACTGACTGACTCTATATATACACACACAGGGTATAGCTAGTCACAAGATGTGACGTCAGGACAGGCAGACAGCCATACGGATCTTCTTACCGTGGGGGAATCGGGGGACTTTAGAAAGACAATTCGGTTGCTTTGAATATTAATATTAATATTGATCTGGAAGGAAGTAGTAATTTAGGACTTACTGGCCCTCAAATATCGGCATAATTATCACCAATAACGATTAATTAATAAAAAAATGTGTAGTATTTAGTTTTATCATAGTTTACCTACAAGAAAATAAGTCACCATTGCCTAGGACGCCAGCTAGCCCGGTAGACTCCATACCTATAAAATCTAAGCAATATATTATATAATATACACACGTTCGACACTGATAGAAGTATTGTCAATGTGTGACAGCTAATGTGTTAATTATTTATCGTACACATTCTATTACTATTCGACTTTATTATATGTATTTAATATCTATTTATTCGTTAATCTTGTTTTACAATAATTTAATTACTTAATTTATAATGGTTATCATTTAGGCATAAAGGCAAAATTCATATCAGTTTCATTTATCAACTTATTTCATATGCATATGTCACACATACTTAGTTATGTGCTAAGCCAGTAATGTGAAGCAGATTTATAAATACATATAAACAATTTCGTTATGTTATTTCTTATTTTAAAGATTTTATTTATTTTTAATAATTGTGAGTATTTTATTTTGTTTTACTACTACTAAATATAATAATATATCCTGACTTAATACCATAACTCAATGATTATTTCATATAAAAGTAAATCGAAAGAATGTTGTTAAAAAAATATTAAATGTAAAATTAAATACATTAAAACTTTAACAAATACAACAAAATAAATAATAATAAAAGCAAAACAAATAAGAACAAAATAGAGGGGTCTCCCGTGGTCTAGATTCATAAGCGGCAGATGGTGGGTTCGATCCCCACCGGCGCACACTGGGCAAAACACCTACTTTAGGGCGACAAAAGTCGAAAATGTGATGTCATCGTAAAAAGTCATTTTACGTGTCAACACGTGCTAGATTCTTCTATTCATTGAAAACCGAACGAGTTTTTTATCTAGTTTAATCCAGACCTGTCTAAGACAATAAGGAAGGCAACCATTGCTAGTCTCTTCCACTTCCACTGTCTAGTCTTGTTCCAACTACGGTCTTAGTTAGGTGTGTTTTAAAAATTGTGTGCAAAGGTCATAAATTATTTTCACAATGGATTTATTACCTAGTGGTATGTTCTTTATAAATATATAATATATTTGTCATAACACAAAGGCATATCAAAGAAAAAAAATTGTTAATGAAATGATTACTAAATTTTACATATTTTGTTGATTACTTAAGTTTGAGTAAGGTTTCAAAAAAAGTTCCACAAAGTTCCAGTTCCAAATATTTTTTTTCAAAAAGCCTTAAGCTTCTACTTTACTGTCTTGACAATTTTAGCTCCCCCTTCTTCCCCCTTTTGATGTAAATTTAAATTTTGTTTAGGTAGTCAGATAGCTGCTGAAGAACCCGTTTTATATATAACAAGAAAATAACTGTTTTTTGTGATGAAAAATGAAAGTTTATTCAAAGTTTCAACTCTCACGTGCAATCAAAATTTGTGTACTTATATTGTGAATAAATATAAAATATTTAACTCACAAATATACGAAGAACAAATAAAAAATATAATGAAAGTCTTTGTAACTAAGATAACGGCCAAATGGAAAGATTGTAATTATATGGAAGAAAGATTCTTAAAAAAACATGCAAAATGGTTACAAAAAGAAATCCAGTTGCCGAAGATCATGAATTTTCTATAAGTTTTCTATAATTCTGCGTTTTATTTTATTACTAACCGTTTCTAAACACTCTTAATAGTTGAAAACAATGTAAAAAATAATGTATTCAGGCTTATTAAACAAATCATTTAAAAACAAAAAACATAAAAAGTAAAAACATTAAAATAAAAACACAAAATACTTTTGTCGCGCTAAATGGCTCAATTTGCTATGTGTGCGGCACCAGAAATTTTCTCATCTCAGTGCTCGCTGAGAAAATTCCTGGCTGCACCCTGGACGTCGGCGCTAATGTCCAAGATTTATGTCGATGCGCCGTAAAAAAAAAAAAAAAAAAAATAGATGAAATGTATATGTAAAAAAGTAATACTTTATGATAATAATATGAATTTATAACCTATAAAAGTATTTCTTGCAAAACTCATGTTTCTATTTATTTATTAATTCCTTTTTAGGGGTTTTGGCTACTTGGTGAATTAGTACTGACGCGTTTTTCGTTTATTATAGTATATATTTAATTTTATTTTTTTTTAAACTGGAATTAATGTTTAATTCTTAAGCCGAAAAAATCCTTCACAAATCTAATATGTTCTGTATAGATTAGGTACTTTTATTTCCTAATTTATTATTAGAAATTTGATACTTTTTTAAAATATACTGTTTGCGAAACTCCTGGAGGGTAGGTAGATATTGTTGCGGTTAGAGTACCTCATTGTCTGCTGTAATAAATCATAAAGGGCTCGAAACTTAATAAGTATACGTTCATATTCACAGTTAATTTAAAAAGGTTTTCTTACATCAATATAGAATCCTCTTTATATAACTCCTAAACATACCTGAAAAGAAAAACAAAATATTAGTAATGATATTATACTATATTTAAAAATAATTACATTCAAAGATTTTAGTTTACATTTATTTTATTTTATAAAAATACTTCAATATTTTTTCGACATGCTACTATTAGTATATTTTTTTTGTTTTATGTTATTACCAAATTATTGGAGTTGATTTGAAATCTTACATACACCTATTAGAGTTGTGTGTTCTGTTGCACATTGGCCTGGTGCATAATCCTGAACCTTGAAATTTAGTCTTCAAGCTTGTAATGAGATAATACTTTAAACCGATAAGTATTGACAAGTTCAATAAGATATCTTCCGTATTTTTGTTTTTGAATTTCCCAAGATCGGTTTTTGAATCGTTGCAAGGTGTAGTTGACTGATCGAATTGGTAATAAATTTCCAACTAAAAAAGTTCAGGGGTAAACTCCAACTGTTTTAAAAACGGTGCTCAGGTTTCAAAGACCTGATATAGTAAGATTTTATATTTTAACGCGAATTGTAAACTAAATAGAACACTTTTTTGTTTCTTAAAATTAATTATTATTCCGTGCTCTTTAATTTCAATATTAATACTCATTATCATAGCCTTACTCCTACAAGGAGGAAGGCTTGTACAAACAAAAATTATCAATCAGCTATTTAAATTTAAAAAAATGTAAATAATAATGGGTATGATTATTTAGTTTTAATTATCAAAGTTGTTTCATTTATTTAATTTATTGTTTTTATAATAATGGTTATTTTATTTCATCATTGTCTGAAACCATGGTTCTAGGATTTTATGAAGCACTAAAAAAAGAGAAAATTGGTGCTTGTGGGCTCTTAAAGAGAATGAATAAGTATACTAAAGAAATGATATCTAGGAATCAAATTTTATAGGAAAATATAAAAACTAAATAACAATATCTTATTACACAGCAAAACTCACACCCTTTTAATTGAGGAGTGATAATTTATTCATAAAAAGAATAATTAATGATCTAATAAAACTAACTTTATGATGCACATTAAATAAAATAATATAAAGTAGAAATGAAGGAAATTGTACAGGATTGATAAGCGATGATAATAGATTGAGTAGATGAGGATGAGATGGAAATGATCAGGTCGTAGAATTACAGGCAATTAATAGTTAATTTGTCGACTCTAATTGATCTGAGAGAGGAGGGGGGCGTGGTCTGGGTCAAGTACCGATACCTACGTCATCAGCCACATGAGGTCACACCCAGCTGAGTGATCATCACTCAGTGATTGTCGTGTTGTTATCATAAGTGATATATTGTAAGTTATGAGTGACCTTTGTTGGGGGTCGTCACACTATCACCCCCATATGGCAACAGGTTCTACACGTCTGTCATATTAATGTCGGAAGTGACGTGGACTTGTGATATGATGGTTGTCATATTAATGACTAAATGACATCTGACAGATCGTAACATTGCCAACGTGAGTTGAGAACTCATTTCAGTCGACATCTATATGAGGTAGTTGTCTAACGCGCGGCTCTTGGCTCTTGGAACCATCCAATAAATGTCGTGTTATTAGAGTTTTATTCCAAGGGACACTAATTTATGTGATAATTAAATTTCAGTGATAATCGTCATAGTATCACTAAAAGGTAATAACAGTTTTCCATTGCACACGTAAGGATATCGAATGACAAGCAAGTTTGGCAGATACGTTTTGAAAAAAATATATAAATTAAGACAATTGAAGAAAATAAAATTTCTCGTCTATGCGGCGAGAGCAGAGTGCTGATTTTAAGAAAAAAACCCGCATAAATTGGCTGATTAGTTTCCTCCACAATTGAACCAACAAGTAGGTTAATAGAAATACCCTAAACGATTTTATTTTATTTTATACAATAACCAAGTGCTTCTTATGACAAATCTTTTGTTATAATTCTCCTTTGTATCCTTTGTCCGCAAGGCATGAAGTTTTTTGTTTACAATTTGATTAGCATACTCTAACCACCAATTATTGTAGATAAGGAGAGATAGTACCTCATTTCCCTTATCAAATCGTGTGCGTACATCTATTCCAGTTGATAATAGATATTATTTAAAAAAAAAACAAAAAAAAAAAAAAAAAAAAAAAAAAAAAACATGAAGAATTTCATGAAAATGTTCATATTTATGTGATGCTTAAGATATTTTTGATATTGTAAGCTTTTGTTTTACATTTTTATTTTTTACTCAATAAAGTTAGTAAAATGATATTTTTATGCGGGAAAAGATAATATAAGTAAATGTATGTAGTATGTCGAATATGATCAAGCTGAAATAAGTAGCACGATATTTTTAAGGTAAACAAGCTAACTGGGTCTCCCGTGGTCTAGTGGCTAGCGCGCTGGATTCATAAGCGGGAGATGGTGGGTTCGATCCCCACCGGCGCCAGAAATTTTCTCATCTCAGGGCTCGCTGAGAAAATTCCTGGTTGCACCCTGGATGTCGGCGCTAATAGCTACGATTTGTTGATGCGCCGTTAAAAAAAACAAAAACAAGAAAAAAAACAAAAAAAAACAAGCTAACTGAAGTAAAATTATACTTTTATTGCTTATATAACTAAAATTGAAATTAAACGAAATGTATAGAAAGCCATATGAGAATAGAAGGAAAAGAGAAATTATTTGAAGCCCGCCAAACCAGCCAGTATGATGAGAGAGGTATGCACAGTAGCCAGAGCTCTCAGGCTTACATAAACATGAAGTCACGCCAACAAAGCTTTCTTATGTCAAGCACCCTTCCGGGACTGCAAGCAAAACCTAGCTCACCCACTCCCTCTTACCCTCACCTTGTAATAATATAACCACAGTATAATCTCCACCTATGTTTTATGAGGGCCTTCCTACCAAACCCAAACACTACTTGTTATACAATAAAAACAATTATTTGAATTTTAGCTCGTTTTAAATCCTCATCTTAATTTCTATTTAAATATGAGAGAGCGCCCCTGCAATACTTTTTTTTTTTAATTATTCTTTATGATAAAAACCATATAATATAAAATATAGGGATTAACAAAAGTTTTTAATGATTTTTTTTTAAAATAAAATTTAAAGTGCCCAAAAATTGAAGCTCAAATATAATGACATTCAAGGTCTCTGTGATCTTTCCAAAGTCGTATTTACATAGTAGCCAAACAAGAATTTCTGGTATATCATAATATATTGAAATATCAAAATACAAAATATATATAATTTAATTTTTGTTTGCATTAACATATCAGGACCTTAGAAGGGAACGGGCGAATCTGGAAAATCGACTTTTATTTTATTTTCTAAGTCAGAAAGATGTAAATAACACGATCACATTGTTTCACTGGTTCGCCTTTAGTTCTCTCACAGTTTCAAGTTAAATTGAATAGCACCATCATCTATGAAAAATTCAATGTCGATTTCAAGGGCGACTGCCGGGTCTTAAACCCCTCTCCTAGCATTTTGTTGCCCATAAATCACTCCTAAAAATTATAATTAAAACATTAAATTCCCATTGCATACTTTTCCAATCAGGTTTATGAATCAGCATTCCATAGAGTAAACATTCGCCTTTGCTTTCCTCAAGAACTTCTTATTAGTGATTCGCCTTTTCTCCTCCAAAGTCCATATATATATATATATATATATATATATATATATATATATATATATATATATATATATATATACTCTCGTAACTTGACCACTTCCGCATATATTTTTCTTCTTCTTTTAATAATGACCGTATAGGTCACGAAATTGCTTCAAAACTTCATTTAAACCATTTTATTTATGTCGACTTGTTTCTGACAAACTTGGTCAGACAAAATTTGGTCTTCTCAGACAAACTTTTCTTATGCATAGTAGTCGTCATCAGGGCAATTGCCCTGTGCTCGCATTGACTGATTCTCTATTGTACGAGACCAGCCGTGGCTGGTGATTGTTCCCTTAAGATTTAAAAAAATACTTTTAATTTATTTTTTGTTTTTTTGGACTAAGTTATTAGATGACGACTACTATGTGTAAGAAAATTTGGTCTTTGAAGAGAGGCCAAGTTTGCTAGAAACTAGTCGACATAAATAAAATTATTTAAATGATGTTATGCGCAATTTTGTGACCTATAAGGCCTTATTAAAAGAAGAGGTATATGTATTTATATGTATATTTTAGTTTTCATGAATGCTAAACGTGTAAACCAAATGTTCTAGTCAATTCGTCGTTTTTGAATATCAGAACTAATTTTTTTTTACATTCCGAGACAAGTCATTTAGATTTTACTGGATCAGCCTCGGTAAAGGGTAGTTGGAAGTCTATAAAACAAGATCATTGAATCTACAATTTTCTACGCACGGATTTTGACAAAAAAATATAGTTCTGGTAGTTTTTCTCCTGGTGGACAAAGTCGTTCTATAGATTCAGAAATGCTCACATATTATGCCTATGGCTTATGATCCTGACATTTCTAGGAAACACGTTTATAACGAGATCAAAGAGATGTACTTGATGAACTACTAACACGATAAGTTAGTACTTTAATTTTTTTTAGGGGGTAACACTCACACAAAAAAAATATATCACACTATTTGTATCACTTAAAAGCTTCCTCTTCTTTAGAAGTGTTGTTACATAAATGAAGACGAATGCTATGAAGTGCGTAAGAGGATGCCGAGGAAGTAGGACTGGAAGCGGATGTAGAGACTATGCCGGAATAGGGAGGGGGATTACTGGAGTCCTGGAAGTGCATATATATAGCTGGAGTCTGTATCTATATATACTCCAGACTTCGACTGGAGAGAAGAATAGTTCGCTCCAGAGGTGGTCGTCTTTCTCCTTTTGAATCTGTGTGGTTATTGCTCTCGAAGGAAGACTTATCTATGCTAGGAAATACTTTAATATTTATTTTGACCTGTTCTATAAGATTCGAGAACTTGATACAGGGAAAATAGGTTAGTTTATTGAGGCATTTAAAATTACTAAGCTAATGTCTTCCAATCCACATAACAAATACATTACAATGTACTGCCTGCCAGGACATGAAGCCTTATAAAAAAAAATCACTAGCAGATTCACATGCAATATTTGCCACAAGACAACCTGAGCTCGAGACCGACCGACAATAAATTACGTACAATCAAAACTACTACTCAGGAGTAAACATCCAGCTACCGAGACAACAGACGAGAAGAAATTGTACTTTGCTCGACTCCGAATTAGCCACACAAGACTAGCACTCAAATATCTCATGACAGGACTTAACAAAACAATCTGTGTAATATATAATAGAGAGTTTACCGTAAAACACTTTTTTACAAAATGCAGTAAGACACAAAATAAATACTCCACATGACCTGAACGAATTGTTGAGGTACAGCAGCCAGTACATAAACACAATATTCGCCAAATCACACAACAATAAACAATACAGTCTCATTTGAAGACATCTGCTGAATAACCTAAATTTCTAATTACAATGCTGATTCATTAGAAACATTCAGGTACCACCTGGAAGGAGTGAAATCGCCCTAGTAGCAATCACTTATTAATAATAATAAATCTTCCATTAGGCCAGAGGAAATAATGTTAATAAGTTGGTGGAGTTGTTAAAAGATATACATCTCCTGGACAACATTTGAACCACTGTATTTAATGTTAACATAATAATTATATTTTCAACTTATTATTATCCCAGAGCAAATATATTACATTGAAATCCTCATCACAAAAAAATAAACCTCAATATTTCCAACAAGTAATTGTGGGAAACAGAGACCCTAAGTGATTGAATTTGCCCGTAGAAAAAAAATTAATAAATTCACTGATATGTCTGGCGGATGTTCAATAATAAAAAATACACAATTAATTCAGCTGTGCAAGTTTCCAGATATACTGGCGCCTACTACAACCACATCTTGGCCACAACATTAAACATTTTTTTTGTTTTAATGATGTGACAAAATATATTCGAATTTTTAGTCGTAAGCTCCTGAGGAGGCACCAGTATGGCGTGCAAAACGTAGAAAACAATAGAAAGTAGAATAGAATAGGAAGGAAATTATAATTAAATCTTTCTATTTTTTGTTCTACATGTTTTTGTTCTATTTTTTTAACAACTCATTTTTATAATTTTGAAAATTCTAATACCTGTTTCTTAGAGGAAATTTAATACCTAGAGAATCCAAATTCTCAATTAGATTTTTCCAATCAATTTTATATTTTGTAAAAATTCATTTGTGAAAAATTGGCATTTTAACAAAGTTATCAAACATCCAACCTGATATTCGTATTTCCACCCGAAAAAAGCATTAAAAATTATAGAAACAAGAACGTCAAAAATATTTCTGTTCACAGAGCAAATTTTAAGATTCAGTATTATAAAAAACAACTTAAAAGCCCTATATTTTAAAAACTTGACGTATAGGGAAGAAACTAATGTTAGATTCGGATTCAGTGGTTCACTTCCGTGTGTCCAAATCAGTGTCCACTTGTGTTATTCCGCCACATATAATTTTATATTTTGTAAAAATTCATTTGTGAAAAATTGGCATTTTAACCAAGTTATCAAACATCCAACCTGATATTCGTATTTCCACCCGAAAAAGCATTAAAAATTATAGAAACAAGAACGCCAAAAATATTTCTGTTCACAGAGCAAATTTTATGATTCAGTATTATAAGAAACAACTTAAAAACCCTATATTTTAAAAACTTGACGTATAAGGAAGAAACTAATGTTAGATTCGGATTCAGTGGTTCACTTCCGTGTGTCCAAATCAGTGTCCACTTGTGTTATTGTGTTATTCCGCCACATATAAATTAAAAGGTTAAATACAGGGTGACATAGTCGCCAGCGACTCAATTTTAGAAATTTTCCTTTTTAGAAAATCCAACGCACCTCGGTGGGTTTTGTACCTTAGATCTCCCGTCGTACACTCGTGCAGGATGCCAATTACCGTACTAGGCAATGAATCCAAAAAGTCAGACAGACTGCAGATGTTTTCATTTTCTTGAGTTAAAATGTGCAAATTGAAATTCTCGAACAAGGAGAAGGGAATAATTAAATTATCAGTTTGTAGGATAAATTAACAAATTTAAATAAATGGCTATGATGTTATATATAAAATTTATCAATGATCATTTCTTGATAGGAGATATTTAATGAGAATCAAAAGGAAGAGCAATTCTTCGACGATAGCTAGAAGAGGAAATCATTAGAGCGGCAGTTTATCGGATAAATTAATATCACAAGGAAATATAACAATCTCAACGGAACAAATTTAATTGAAATATTAAGTAATTTGTGCAGAAAATCTAGCGAGGGGGAAGAGTTGCGCTTCCGTGATTAATTTAAAGTTTGTTTCTCTTAAGAAGATAAGAATCTTAAAGTTTCCAGAAGAGGGTTGCGTTACTTTGACGGCTCAATTAGGCACTTTCGCTTTTTTTTTCTAAGCCCTTGGCAAGCATATTCATCCCTTCAGGCGATTCCTATAAATATTTTCTCTCGAATATTCAATTTTTAATAATTATTTAACAGAGGGTGATTTAAAAAAGGAACTTTGGTTTTTAAACGCTTTATATATTCATTACATTAAAGTTAGTTAAAAGTGACACGTCAAAACAATGAACAAGTCAAACAGTATTGTTTGTTGACACCAGTCAACATTTGTACGCCATCTTTCTTCTGCGATGGCAACTGTGGAACTAAAAGGTTGTTTAGCATGCCTTCCAAGTTCACCTGATCTAAGCCATTGCGTTTCCACCTTTGGGTGATCAAAAATAATCGTGAGTATGTGCGCTCTTTTAGCTGACCTCTCAGAATTAAGCAACATGATGGAAGCAGCTGCTCCAGAGTCACTGATTAACGTTTAAGAAAATCTCGTCAATAGATTTGGCGTGTACGTCTAAAAAAATTCTTGCTCACTTTGAATACTTCAAGGCCTTGGAAGAGAAATGGCAAATCTGAATAACTTTTTTTATTATTTTATTTTCTGAGTCAGAATGATGTAGGTAATACGACACTATGGTTGGAGTGCTACCTGGTTAGTGTTCAGGCATAGTGGCATGCTGTTCATCGATAAGTTCGCTATCAACGCCAAGCTTGATTAGCTACCTAGTTAATTCCCCTTGCTCTTATCCATGCTATCAGACAAATCTACGATAAGAGGTTATAACCTTCCTCTTCAAACTGCATCCGGCCATGTGTCTCATTACCTTGCGTTTAGATAAGAATTTTTTGTCTAGATGCGACAATGTACTCTTCAAACTCAGTTTATACCCGCTCTGTCACAATTCATCTTTATAATCAGTAGGCATTAAGCGCTTGTGTGGAAAGGAAAACAACATGAATTCTCATGAGAACGTACATCCCTCCTTAATGGACTCAACATTTTTCATGGTTTTAGCAATAGCAAAAAAATAAGAGTGTACCTCCCTTGTTATGAAAACTACATAATGCAGTAAATAAATAAAATCAGCAAGCCACAACACATTTCTATCTCACCCCGTTCCAGACATATGCCGTTCTAAAGGTACTTTAGAAACAACCGTGTTATTTTGTAGTACAACTCCAAGTTTCTCTGCCTGTACACATTTTTTTAACGATCCATTACATTTTTAAAATCAGCAATAAATTTTCTTTAAGGCCAATACTCACAACTGGCTTATTCAGACCGTAATATCAATCCCAAAAGCAGAAATTAATACATACTTCTGGTTAGCGACAACGTTTCGAAGATCACTACTCTTCCAAAATAAATCTTGCAGACTGCCGAATCTCAAAAAAAGTTGTAAAATTTAATCAGCTTTCCAACGATTTAAACTTACTGAGAACAGCGCACAATTATATACTCGATCATTATATAAGGTAGAGATGAGTAAGATCCAAAGCGTGCCTTACTCATGTTTATGAACCTTAATCCACACCAGAGAATTGATAACGCACGCGCGAAGACATACATTGTTACCACGCGATTTCCTCGATTGTATACGAACACCAATACTTAAGTACCATCTGCTGCAGATCTGAGGTCTTAAGCCCTACAGCTGATGCAGATGGTATTTAAAGAGCAATGCCTATCATGCCAGACATAGGGCTTCGTGAATATAATAACATCCGGCGAATGACAAAAGCCTAGAACAGCTGTTTGATGCGGCATTTTGTGAATTTGCCACATTCTGAGGGATTCCAAAGCAGATGTCAATATTCAGGCACCTTTCTGCTTTGGAAATGTTATTTTAGTTGGATTTACACAAATAAAATGTCTGACATACAGAAACTGTGTTGTTTTAGCTTGTTCATGCATATATGGGATATGATTTCGAAAACTTAGAGCAGAAACCCTTAATATTTAGCCTTCAATGTAATGGAAATCATCCCTTTCGAAATTTTAAGCACCGTTTTCACAGACGGAGTAGTTTCTATTTTGTAGAAAAGTTATTAGGCTTTCGAGTGACTTGCGTCTAATTATTATTATGTTGCAGCCGTGCGTCGACATATTTAAAAAAATAAACAAAGAGTCAGAAACTTCTTTTATAACTTTGTCAACATTTCTTAAATAAGGTTACAGATACCGCATTGTAAATAGTTTCATTCCATGACCCACGTTAAAATATTTATGCAAAGTTTATCTGAATGGTTATTAACGCAAATCCATGGATGCTGCGATTAGTTTTGCGATAATTTGAAAAATAGTGTTACGGTCAGGGTTTGGCAAATATTAGTGAGCGCTAAAAGCTTATACCTCAGCGCTAATTTAGCGCTACCGTATAAACACAGGGCTAAATATTAGCGCATGGTTACAACTACAACATTTTGTTATCTTTAAGCTCACTTCCGGTCTGCTCTGCCCCTCTTCCAGCCCACAAAGGTCCACTCTGTTCTACTTCCGGTCAGCTCTGAGCAACTTCCAGGGGCATTCTAGCTCACTCCGGTTCCACTTCCGCTTCAGTCTAGATAATTTCCGATAACATCTATGTCACTCTGGATTACTTCCGGTCGACTCATGCTTCTCGCAGGGTAACTCCTGTTCGAGCTGGCTCAATGCCGGTCACTCACAGATGGCGGTACGCGGATCCGACTAAACGAGCATTAGCATTCTGCAAACTAAACCAAAATCTATATATTATGTTATTGATGTGCGTAAGTTATGCTATGCTTTATATGAAATTTTACAAGATTTTCTCTGTCGTTTTCATACCGTCAATCGAGTAATATTAGTAAGATGTGCTGAGCAAGAAAAAGAGCTCTGAACAGAACAAGTTCGAAAGAAAGAATTATTTCAAGGAGAGCTTCCATATAATTCCAAGCGAGACCGAATACCAGATCTACAAAGAGCGATTCGGATTGAGAAGTAAGGTATTGGTGATTGAATGCTCTGATTGGGGGGAAGGGGGCATTCTTGGGGATGATTGGGGAGGAGGTCCGTCGATATGATCAGCCTCTACAAACGACTTGCCGACTCAGGGGTTTTGTCTTATCCGTGGGTCGCTACGAAATTTTTTTCTCTCGCTTTTCGTACGGGAGTTAGCAATTTCGTTATGTCGACTATACTGTCAACACCTCCCTCCCTCATCTACTGACATTCTTTCAATGGCTCATATTGACCTTCGACCTTTTAAGACTTTGTTCTTTCGGGTCTTATTGTCTTGCGATGAAACAACTTTCTTAGGATCAACACGTGTTAATGTATTCATTTACATGAATTACACTGGTTCAGAGTTTAAAAAACTGAACATGTAGGTACATTAAACATTAAAGTCGTTTTTGTCGAAACTATGTTTTCAAATCGGGTGATAATGTAGCGCCTTCAATTTTCACCCCATCAACTCAAATTCTCTATTCTCGAAAAAAAATATATATATACATATTTCCTAAAAATGCTCTTAACCTTATTGTTTAAATATATTTTTTTTGTCCTACATTGAAAATTGAAGCGTGCAGACTTGCTCGTGAAAAAAGAGTGTTTCCGTTCGTCAGACACAGCACCGCAATTTTGTTTTCGAAGAATATTTTCTTTTCTTGATACTTTAACATCCCTTATAAAACTTATGACATAAAGAATGTAAAAATATTGGTTTTAGGTGTTATTAACGTGGCACAAGAGATGCATAACTAAGCAAATTTCTCAGCATGGTGGTTAGTTTACTTTGCTTTCCTAAAGAATTTATTCAAAATATCTTAGGTATGTAAATACAAAATACACCCAAATAGTTTTGATCTTATGTTTATAATGTACAAACTGACTAAGTTATTAATTATGTAATTCATTTTGTCCTACAGTAATTCCCATCTTGTAATAGTCCTACTTTAATTTGTCTTTCAAAAGCTTCATTAGAGTTAAGCATGAAATCTATCGAATTTTTGTACAAAAGAGTAGTACGAGCAAAGAGAATATTCGGTACTGGAAGAAAACCATTTGTATAGAGCTATTTACTTGAGTTCTACAAAAAATCTGTTTTTTACATTAAGAATATGTATTCCGAGTTTGGTTAACAGAATAAAACAAACATTTCGACCGTTAGGGACAATAATAATTTGGGGCCGAAGAAAACCCCTCTCCAGGTGGAGCGATTTAGGTATTAGGGAAGAAATTAACATTTTTCAAATTGTTGCAAAATCCAAACGACGTTCTTTACATATTTGAAATCTTTTTTAATAATCCAGACATTAATAGTAATAATTGGCTATGGGTTAATTAATATTTTATAAATAAATTCTGTCTATGGAAGAAAAGAGCAGTGCGTGCTTGTGGCACATGGTGGAGTTGAATGGTAGCCCATTTCTGGCTGACTGCGTAATTGCCGTGTGATTTGTGATTCAAATACCATCTGATACCAAACTTGAGTCTTGTTCCGACCTAAAGTTCTTTTTCTATTCAAAGTCCTCACGGTAATCGGTACATCTGTCACTTAATTACCGTCGAATTACATTATTATGGGTTTGGTTTCTGTTGTATTTTTTTTTTTTTTTTTTTTTTTCAATTTTTTCTTCTTTCTTTAGTTTTTCATAGTCATTCTTAGAAGCAATTTAAGAAGAAATAAGTGTGCTTTAAACATTATGGACTAGTCTCCATAATGTTATATAATGCACACAACAAAAACCATATTTAACTTGTAAGTATAGAGGCAGATTTTCGTATTGATATTTTATATGAAAGTAAATTTATGGTCATTATATCATCCAGGTAGCATAGTAATAACGCTGGAAGTACA
Source organism: Gonocerus acuteangulatus (assembly GCA_946811695.1). Lineage (NCBI taxonomy): Eukaryota > Metazoa > Arthropoda > Insecta > Hemiptera > Coreidae > Gonocerus > Gonocerus acuteangulatus. The sequence continues at coordinate 57,803,103 of OX328129.1, read as the reverse complement.
GAAAGGTAATACCGACTTGAAGCGCCCAAACATAAAAGCTGATACTTCAATTGAAAATTTATTATGCAAAAAATAATGAACCAAATCAAACGAAATTTGTTGAGTCAACATTTTTTTCCTGGAATATGAAAGTCCTATAAGTGTTTTAAGCTGCAAAAAAATGTGTAAATAATGTCTATTTTGTACTCTTTATTTCATACTCATTTCTAAATAGTACAAGATTAATGGAAATTTCATTACACATCTTTTGACGCCTTCTTGAGGTGTCTAGCGGAAATACTTTCGGAGTTATCAGCAAAAAAAGTAAAGAAAAACCTTTTTTTCTCCGATTTTTTTAAGGCATTATTATTATTATTATTATTTATTATTGATGCTCCTTATCTGAGGCGAGTAGCATTTCATTCCTTGTAGCTGATTAAACGATGCCACTCCTATATATATATATATCTCAAGCTATTGGTCGGTATTTAGATATTTACGATATGTATAGCGAAGAAACTAAATTAAGTAAATAAATAGCAAAATTATAGCGAATGAAAAGTTACATAAATTATTTATTTAATTGAGTGAAATGTTTTTTTAACCATTATTGCAAAAAAAAGGTGAAATGGTTTCTTCTCGCAATTCTACCATTTTTATATTTGAGTCAATCCATTTTAAATGGTCCAGGAAAAAATAATTTGGTTGCTTGACTATTTTAGAAAAAAATTGGAATTTTAAAATATTTTTGGAATTAACCGTTTGAAAAAAGCAGCCTGTTTTGTTTCACAGCGCAGGCTGATTTTTGAGTTTATAAGCTCATACGGAAAACACAATTTATTAGGACTGGTAACTCATAAACTAATAATTCGAACACCATTGTTTTTTGTACAGTCTCTTCTATCTTTTATGTCTTCTTCACCATTTGAAAATTGTGAGGTCCAATACCTGAAAACTGACATTGAAAACAACTGTTTATATTTCTCAAAATGCCGTTTTGAGGGTACTTTTTTGGCATAAAACGATGCATATCAAAGTTGATTTTTGGCACGATGATAAACCTAGCTTAGTAGCTCGTATTAAAAGAATTCTTAACCCTGATATTTGTTCCCTTATTTTTTATGAATTTTTAAACTTCAAATTTTTGCATTTTTTGATAACTTTAGACAGTAATATCTCTGGTGGAGGACTTGATAAAAATCTAATATTTTAGTTGTGGCATAAAACTGATTTAAAATTTTCAACCTGTATATTTGAGTACTTTCGTAGCTAAGAATTTTTGAAAATGGTCTTTTTTGCGACCGTTTAGCAAAATGTTGACAGAAGAAACATAAAAATGGAAAACAAAAGAGATATCATAATTTAACCATCACCCATATTGACCACTTTAACTCTCTGATCCAAAATTTAACCATCGCCAAAATTTCCCATAATTTAACCATCGCCAAAATTGCCCATCATTTAACCATCGCCAAATTTAACCATCACCCAAATTGAACGTCTAGTGCTTATTCTGACGGTTATAATTTGCCTATCTCCTGATGCTAACGACGATTTAACAGTTTCAGGACGATTTGAGCCCATTGTTAACTACATCCCTTTCGAGAGTATGTCGTTAAAGGAAGGGCGTCGAGCTGCTTGTTTAGTTAAGAGTAAACCTTAATCTTGAAGGGCTGTTGTATTATTGGAGGACTTTGCCAATCTGTAAGGGCTACAAGGGGGCGAAAGGGGTCAGAACCTACTTCAAGTGGGAGTAGACCCACGGGACCCATTCACTCCTACAAACTTCCGACTTCTCCATATTTGACTTTCTGGCTGTTAAACGGGACTCTGAGCATTATTCACAACAATCGCTAGTTTGCTGGCCGCTATATTGTTGTACAGGCGGCAAAACTCCATCACCACTCCCTTCACAATTAGATTCCTCATTAAAACTAGTGCCCCTAATAATGATTTACAAACGGACATTAATTGATTACGTTTTAGTACAATCCGAAGAGTTTTTCAATATTTATCGTTTTTATAAAAGGTGTATCACAAGTTTGACAATATTTAATGGGGTGTATAGAGAAATAAATAGTAGTTATATGCTGCCAACCGCACCTTTCTAAACCGCAATAACTGTAAAAAGGTTGATATTCATAAGAATGTCTTGTTTGCGACAAAATTTTTAAGAATCACTACAAAAACAAATTCTCACAAAAGTTGTAAAATGTAATTACCATTAACACGTTATACTCAGAATTGCGATTATCTCTCAATTTTATAATGTAATTGCATATTTCGGGAGGAGGACTACTGACAAATCAAAATAATATTTTTATTTTTGAGGAAATACATATAAGGAAATTATTCTTCATGACTGAGGAATAGCATAGGAGAGGAAGGAACGCAGACTCGTGTCAGCAGAATTGAACATTAGGAGTAAGGGATCTGCATTGCTCTATAATCCCCACGATTCCCCAATCGTAACTGCCTATTTAGGCTGGGCTAAATTCTAACTGACTCTCCACTAGACTCCAAGCAGCTCGTCGCTCCACACTCTACGCTCTCTCATCAGAGGCCAGTTGCCTGTCAATATACGCTACAGTACATTCAAGCTGCCTTTCATTCATAGCCCCCGAATCTCCATCACAATGACAATGATAATTAATGATTTCAATAAGTATTACAAAATTCCAAAATAAAATTAAAAATAAAAAGTTGCTGGAACTGGCTTCCTTATTGCAGAAATCGCGCACTACTCATCAGGAACAAATGACAGCCCATTATTTTACCTAGATCCAAATAATTTTTATGATCTTCAGAATGATATAAGAATAGCATTCTACGAATCTATGCTATTCTTATATCTTCTAAGAAACCTGTGTTCATTAACCAGTAAAATAGGTCCACCCATGAGGGGAGGGGGGTTTACTCCGGAACCAAATTACTAACGACCGCGCTTTTTGTAATATTACGACGAAACTCGGCATACGTCATGAGCATTTAAAGATTATGACCCAAATTAATAATTTATTTTACCTACCGTTATTTGTAGAAATTCTGTGGAACAGATGTCTTGCCAATGAGAAACATGGGTTGTTAAAAAAAATCCAAATCAATCCATTAAAAGTTGGGATTTACACCGGAAAAAATTAAATACAAATGAATAATCGTGTAAGCTGGTCATTACGAAAGACTAAAACGATTCAGGTTTATTTAGAGTTGGTAAATTTTTCAGGAAGCAGCGTAAACTACCATCTTTTATGGAGGTTTGTGCTTAGAAATACAGTTCCTGCGAGACGGACGTTTGTTCATAAAGATTTGTTAAGTTAGCTACAGTTCTTTTGGGTATGTTATAAAAGCAATTACTCGTACGTTTAATCAGAGAATATAGGACTGATGAGGATTTAGAGAGGAAATAAAGAAGCTGTGGAAGCGTGAATATAAAGCGGATGTGGGATACGGTTTGAGAACCCCTAGCGGAACCCTCGCCGGGTTCTACTTGTCGGAAAATAGAAACCTGTTGCTCCCCAGAAGGGAACATTAATTAATTTAAAATGAAATAGGTGTAGGGCCACTTTCCACCGGCACCTAATTACGTCACTACACTTCGGAATATTTTCCCTCTCTATCTCTTTGTCCTTTCCTTCCTATCTGGATATTTTTCTCCTTCCTTCGTTCCTCTAAGTCCTTTCATCCTTTCTTCGCAGCCAGCCTCCTGTGCTACTCCTGAAGTTACACAAAGTCAGGAGAAGGAACAAAGGATGCTCTGCAAGGGATGGTTCTCGCTCAAAGGGGCTCTAATGAATAGGTATGTGCCCAAATTATCTCCTCTCTTCTATAGCCTCCTTCAATAACCAACCGCTCCCAAATTGGTCCCATGGGCTTTGCTCTTCTCTCTTACTATTATACAGTCGGCTTTGAAAGGATTTCCTGTAAGATATACGTCATGATTGTCGTAGAGCATAAATGATTGGAAATGTAATCAAGGGATTCCGAATGGTTTTCCTGATAAGTTGTGGTTTTCCCAAATGTACACGCAATATTGGATTCTTTTTATGCAAGCCTATTCTTAGTGTAGACCGGGCGCTTAACTCAAAATTCAATCCAGTCTATATATTAATCTGTAATTTCTCACATCCAGAACCAGCCAACTATCTTCAATTTAATGTTAGTATTGAAAAGTTAAGGGCCATAAGCCAATTAAGAGTCTGCAATAGTGAATATACGAGAATATCCCTTTAAAATAAAACCATTATCATAAAATCTGACGAAATATGTCAGTTGTGCAATAGATACATTTACAATAGTTTGAAGCACCTAATGCTGCACTGCCAAACGCATAAAATTCAAAGGCAACAATATTTACATTCATATATTTTGGAAAATAGGGACGAATTATCGTTAGAAAATGTATGTTTCCATTATGTCGTTATGTAATATAATTATTTTATTTACTTTCACATTTATTGTACATAGGTATATTCATATTTTTAGATTATATTATTCAGGCTTTATTTTTATTTCTAATTTTTTAGTATTTTTTTTTTTTTGGGCACATCTACATCTTGGCCATTAGCCCCGTTTTAGTATTATTCTTTATTTTAGGCACTGTATTACTATTAGCGTTATTATTATTATTAAATATTAAAACCATTAACACAAAATGGCCAGATCCTTGGCAATGTCAATGTACTTGTGCCAAATAAATTCTATTCTATTCTATTCTTAGTGAGCTTTGGAACAGAATTTTCTAATATAACACTTCGGTCTTGGTATCTTAATAAAAATACATTTTATAAGAAAATGCGTTATATTTTTTCGTTCGGCTTGAAAGTCAAGCCTTTTTGAGGGCTGTAAAACAAGGAAGACAGAGCTAATTCTAATTTATGTACGGATGAAATGAAAGTAAAACATTATACAATAATAATAAATAAAATAAGTAAGCAAAATCGGTCTATCTGGAGGGGGGTGGGGTTTACTCCGGAGCCAACGTTGTTATTTGATAATACCAGCCGTCATTTTTTGTTATATTTCAACGAACCTCGGTATTTGTTTTTTTTTTTTTTTTTTTTTTTTTTTTTTTTTTTTTTTTTTTTTTTTTTTTTTTACGGCGCATCTACATCTAGGTCATTAGCGCCGTATTTGTTGTGGTAATTTAAATATAATAATGTGTTAAGATAAAAATAAACTAAATCAGTTCATGAGAAGTGGGGTTGACTCGTGACCCAAATTACTGATTTGCACATACTGGTCGTAATTTCTGTTGTATTGTACCGAAACTAACTTGGTTTGTCTCCCGCCAAACGTAGGTCGGCAAGGCCCCACAATTACTGAGTGCTGACTTCTACCTCTGCGCTGTATCCAGTTCCTGCATTATTACTGTGGATCCCGTTTCTTCTGTTATTCATCAAGGTCAATAGAAAAAAATGTAAAGTCTTTGTGAATTCATTACAACTTAACTGTCTAATTCCACACATATACAAAACTCTGGAAGAAGATTAATTACAAAATTGATAATAGAAACAGTTGCTCATTACAAATGTAAATGTTCAAAAATATTCAGATTTTTATTTTATTTATATGCGTTATTTTAAGCAAATTATTCTAGCATGTCTACACAACACAATTCTGAGGAACGTGCTTTGTTATCCAGCTCCTACGTGACGGAATTTTAGTTTAAAGGGATGTTTTTAGGCAAATATAAATATTTTTTTTTATTTTAACAAGCTTCTTTATTGAAATTAACAAGAAAACTTTTGACACATTCAATAGAGACTATGTACTGTAAAACACCCACCTACAGAATGCAGAAGACCAAATCAACTCAATATCTAAATGACATAAAAGAATTGTTGAAAGACAGCAACCATTAAATAAACAAAATATTCCCTTACTTGCAAATTATAAAGTGTATTATCTCACTTAAATACATCAGCTGAATAACCGGTAAAATTTAATCGTATAAATAGCCAATTGTACCTATATATCAATATCTGGAAATTTACTTTATAAATAGGAAGGGAAGGGCCAAATTTGTTTTCATTCAAAAGTCATAAAATTAATTTCACATAAACATTTCATTTGATTTCATGATAATGGTTTGTTAAGTTATTTTTTCCCTGGAAAATTATTAAAATTATTACTAGATGAAATTTATTTTATTATCTGGCATTTAATGTGTTTTTTATAGTTAATTTTTTGATCACGGACAATTAATTACTAAATCATCACTTTACTATTTAGGTTCTTATGTATTTTATAATTATTAAGTTTGATTTAAATAAAATAAAGAAATATATTAACATTTTATTGAGAAGATTTAAGATTCACATTTAACTATTCTGAGCCCGTGAAATCCCGTATATTTGTAACTTTATCGATGATAAACAGGTATGCCTTGTATTTATCCGCCGACTAATCTGGCTGCATGACTGATTTATTGCAAGCACAAGTTCGGTTTCAATGAGGCTTTGAATTATGGGATTGGGGATAATTCCCAGCGACGGCTGATTTTGACAGAAAATCCCGAATATTATGAGAGGAATTTAACCGCAGCGTCATGTTTCGGCTTTAATTTTGTCACGGGCATAATGTGGATTTTAGCGTTTTAGTTAAATCTCTGCCCTAAAGGTATATTCGCTTTGCTCTTTTTCTTATGTTTTTGGTTGTCGTTTGTATAAAATCAGAACAGATTTTTCTAATGAGTTGGGTTAGAATATTAAAACCATTCTAATCATTTCTTTCAAAGGAAAAAAAAAATCCTTGGAAAGCATATTCGTACGATATGAGGTTTTTCGCCCCAAATACTTCTAACAAACAAACAACATTTATTAATGAAATGGCATGCTGTCTTAAAATCATCACTGATGTTCCAATAATCCAATATTTTATCTTAATAAAAGAAAAAAAACAAACAAAAAAAAAAACACAAGCATGAACAGGTGCATTTTCGAGTACACAACAGCTGTTACGTGAGGCTTTGAAGCAAGTATTATTAGCCGTTGATGGTGACCTGAAGATGTTGTGGAGAGGACGATAGGTCAAATAAAACGCTGTTTATATCATGTAAAGATTAGAACATCCTACCTTAGTGAGTTATCACTCATCACTATACATACGATATAAATCACTTACCGGAAAAAAAAGTATGTAAACAAAAGAACAGTAATTAAAGAAAATCTTGTGATTTTTTTTTTTTTTTTTTTTTTTTTTTTTTGCCACAAAATTATGCACTTGATGCTAAATATTTTTGATCTTGACTGCCCTTGAGGTCTTGCCTTATTCTCTGTGGTCTGATATGTGGTTCTTGGTCATAGGTCACACCAGGGAAATAGTGTGGTCAGTACTATGCTCCAGCCGCCTGATTTTCCCCTATTGCATGGTACCCATTAATAAATTAATTAAAGGATGCGTGGGCCTAGGGACGATCGGGGACCCTACCCAGGGAATCCGACCCACAAACGGAGACCTCAGAAGATAACATCCTTAGTGCGCGCGCGAGTTTTGAACACAGGTCCTCCAGCATATTCCTCGAGTGCTCTTTCTTTTGTGCGAGGTAAATATCTGATTCAATTCAAGCACTTATGCTTTCTTTAGTAGTCGTCGGGGTAGTTTTTTTTTCATCTTATCAGGCCAATCTGTTGTCTTAGGCTTTAATGTCATTCAACATCCTGATTTGTGTTTCTCAGTTGATAATTCTTATAGTGAAAGCTCATATATAACAAAAAAAAAAAAAAAAAAAAGTTGACAAGAATTCCAAATAGTATCGTTTATTTCAACAAAGAGTCGCCATTGTTCTCTGGTAATGATTTAATAGGCTTATGCTTTGTCCATACTCTGATACAAAGTCGTGAGTCGATTGTCTATAGACATGTACAGGGGCTGTATATATACATGTAGTCAAACAATGTATATACACAGTCTAGAGATATTGTCGCTTGTACACTCTTGAATGCCTTGTTCTATTTCAGTACCAAAATATGGCTTGTATTAGTTTACAGAGATTCAATTTATGATAATTAAATAAACAAAACGGATAAGGATATGTCGGTGTAGGCGAGACATTTTTACAGAGGGATTGGGTGAAAAATAATTTCTATAGTAATTAAACAAGACTCCATGCGGTTCCAAAAATAATGCCCGGAAAATAATTTGAGAAAAGAGAAAACGGCTGTAAAGAAATATTCTAATTATCCTAGAGGTTAGCAATGATGGTACTTTTTCTTACAAGTTGAGAATCGTTAAGTAGGCTAAAGGACCTTTTCGCAATATTGTAGTAACATTCAGCGGTCTTGCAGAATGTCCATAATATCAAATACTACACACTATTATCTAAGAATTCAATTTAGAAATGAATGTTCTAAAATGTTGTTCCAAAAACGGACTATACAAAAATCAATCGACTTAGCATCCAATTGATTACAGGACTCTCAAGGTTTCGGTGATTTAGAAAAAAAAAAATTGCAGAACACTTTATTGAGTTTTCCGGAAAGTAGAGATTTTGAAAATAAAATATTATCTTAATTTTTTTAACTAATAATAAATACAAAGGCTATTTTTGCATAACCGAGCAATTTCCTCAGAATTTGGGTAGTGTCGATTTCATTCTTGAACAATTCGTTTAAAATAAAAACATGAATAGTTCTGCTCTTTTACATTTGAAATGAACAAGTGTTTCAATTTTTAATTTTGTAATTAATTTCCTTCCAGAGTTTTGTGTATGTGTAATACTACAGTACTTAATAGAAAACTTCAAATTTTCGTCAATTTATCTTGATGAATAATAAAAGGAACGGATGAGTAATAAAACCGGAGAGGGATACAGCGCCCCTAGTGGTGGAAGTCAGAACTCAACAACCCATATAAAGTCATATAAAAAAAGTGGCGCTCCTAGTAAGAGCTTTGCCAACCTACGTTTGGTGGGTGAATTCTATTCAAACATAGTTCAAGACAAAAACCCCCTTCCGATAGACCGATTCAGTATATTTTTAAACCACTTCTTTCTTATTAAATACCCACAACGTAGTAATTTGGGTCCGGAGTAACCCCACCCCCTTCTAATGAACCGACTTAGTTTAGAATTATTCTGGCTGGTATCTAGAAATAACTACTTTGGCGCTGGAGTAAAGCCCTCCCTCCAGATGGGCCAATTTTGCTGGTTAATGATCTCGTTCAATTTTGCTGGTTAATGATCTCGTTCAATTTTTCTGGTTAATGATCTCGTTCAATTTTTCTGGTTAATGATCTCGTTCAATTTTGCTGGTTAATGATTTCGTTCAATTTAGCTGGTTAATGATTTCGTTCAATTTAGCTGGTTCATGATCTCGTTCAATTTTGCTGGTTAATGATCTCGTTCAATTTTGCTGGTTAATGATTTCGTTCAATTTTGCTGGTTAATGATTTTGTTCAATTTAGCTGGTTCATGATTTCGTTCAATTTTGCTGGTTAATGATCTCGTTCAATTTTGCTGGTTAATGATTGACTAATTATGAAGTGCGGGAATGTTAGGAAGTTTTAAAAAATCGCTCACCAGCCACATGAGCACTTTCAGCATAATTATCAGAGCCGCAAAACGCCGACGGTATACATTTTCTTCAACATTTCTATTTTGAGACCAGTGTTAATGGATATTATTCCATTTTCTTATTGTTTGTAATAATAAAGTCGTCTCATAATTGTATATAGATGGTATTTATATATGCGAAAAGTTCTCGATTCTGTATAAAAAGTCTTTGAGAGACCTTTGGGCACATAAGAAATATAATTTCTGGACATTTAACAAACAAAACCATTTAATGTAAACGAAGGAAATTTAAAAATGATATAAATCTCATCCAAATCCATGGATGTGTATGAGCCGTAAGATAGATGAATATCTGAAGTTGGGAGGAGAGTATCCCCAACGGGCCAGAAAGAGGTCAGGACTACCAGAACCCCGCCTCAAGACCCCAAGGGACTCATACTCCAGACCCAAGTTGGGCTACACTTGATGGGGACTCCGCTTAACCCAACAACCTCTGATAAATTAGTGATTACTTCTAATGGGAACACTACCTCTTGAGGTTCTCCCTACACGCCGTTTAGCCAGCAACAAACTTTCCTTCGTTGGTCACTTACTGGCTCTAGGGGCTAATAGAGATGAATCAAGGTCACAATCCATAATTTGGTTACTTTGCCAAATTTAGTTCTACCAATCAATTTTCTCTTGAAACCATATTATGAATGATACAGTGAAAATACTTAAGGGCTACTATTACCGCATGTGCGAAATTTTGAAGGACGGTTTTCCGACGGTTCTACCATTTGCAAACTCCAATTTCAAGGAACAACACGAAACGCGATAAATTATAAAATTTGAGCCAACGGTCATAACCACTCGAATACACCGGTTTCCGTTGATCAACGAAGTTAAGCAGTGTCTGGCGTGGCCAGTATCTGAATGGGTGACTGACCATACGCTGTTGGCTTTATAAAAGGATGGCGACCTCTAGATAGCCCGGCGTTAATAGCCCAAATGTTTATACGCCATTAAACATAGAAACAAACAAAAAAAAACCAAAAAAAAAAACAAAAAAAAAAAAAAACCAACCTTACAATGGATAGGCGAAGAGCTGACGAAATAGTCAAGAGGTATTATTTGACGTTTCCTTTGAAGTATATTTTTTGTATTTTATGCTACCTAGTAAATGAATAATTCTCCTAACGCCCAAGTAAAGTAAAGAATTCATGAAGTTCAATTGAGAGTTTAAAAGGGCGAATTACAAAACACTCTTCCAAAATGGACTGAATTATTACTTTGGAAGTGTATTTAAATACTTGGAGGAAATCGATTTATCTGACAGGTCGTTGCGCAAGGCAAGATGTTTTGGATAAAATATGCACTAGCTACCCCTGAGTGGCTGTCAAGTATACTGAGGGAATGAGAGAGTTGTCTTTATGAGGCTGCGAGTTGGGCAAACATTTGGAAGAAGTCTGAGGGACCGCCAACACTCATATAACAGGACAGGAAAAAAGTGTTATTTCCACTTATGAGTATTAAAGATTATTTAAGATGCACTTACTTAGGAACATTTTAATAATTAACATTTAGAAGTATATATACAGGGTGTATTGCAAGTTAATGACAATCTGTTGGCATTATGAAAGGATGGCAACCTATAGATACCCCGGCGTTATTAGTTAAGTCTTGATACGCCGTTAAACAAACACACACACACACACCCAAAAAATAAATATATAAATTGGTTACCTATGTCACGTTTAAGACTAGGGAAGGCTTTAAGAATTTGGACAAAGACTAAAAACGGTTAAAACCTATATATACCTAGTGATAAGGTTATAACACAAAGAATGCTTACCGCCAATTTCTTGCACAGTGAATATAGGCCAAGCCCTTTTCCGTCCAATTATACCATCTATTTGAACAAGCTATAGCGTAAATTGTTTTCATCCCTAGATTTGGCTAAGTATTGATAAATATTAAACACTAACTCCCTTAAAGCCTTCCCTGGTCCGCAATGAGACATAATCAGTTCTTATTGTGTTTATAGTGTTGTTGTTTGTAATGGAAATGCATACATCAGAAATCGTCCTATTCTCATAAAATTTCTCACTTTGCGCAGAAAACTCCAAATCTTAAGAGCTTCACGTAATATTTCTGACTCCGGTGTTCGCATTTCCTGGGATTACAGCCCAGAGGAGAGGGAGACGAGGAAACAAATATGGCCGTACATAAAATCTGCTAGAGATAAAGGCCTCATTGCTAAATATAACGGGACGAAAGCAGTTATAAATGGAATTCAATATTCCCTCGATGAGCTGCGAAGTGGGAGATTCATAAGCCAGGAAGTTGCTTCTGTTGATCCTGCACAGCATACAATGGAGATTCGTCACCAAGACTTGCTAGGACGGCTGGATCAAGTTCAAAAGAAGAGAAAGGCCACGTCACAAGTCTCAATGAAGGATTTCTTATCCAGAAAGTCCGGGTCATCCGGCCAACTGAACGTAGCGTAACTGGGAATAAAGTTGAATCTAAGACTTTCGGCAGTAGAACTAGATCTTTCAAGATGATAGAAATCCTACTGCAGGGCACTCCATAACCTATCTACTTATGGCTATACCTAGGACCTTCTCTCCTGCTAGGAACCCCATCATACCGCCATAGAACCAGTCTCTCTACCGACATCTATAGAAGGCTTCATCTCTATATCCCTACCTGCTGTTAAAGTGAGGAAGTTCGGTCGTGCAAGTGGTGCCGAAATGATTAGTTTAATGTGGTTATTGTGGAAAGGTGTTGTTTTTTTCATTATATTCATCTTATGATAGAATGTGGTTTACCTTATTTTACTTATCATTATTCCGATTTCCATATAAATGATTTGCTTGCATTACTTATTATATTTTTTGTGCTGTCCCTTACATAGCATGTATTTGTTTTTACTATTTAGTTTGTAATACCATTAGACCAATTAATCTCTTACGTTATCTAGCATGTACATAAATTGTTAACTAGTTGTTTGATTAACTATTATTTTCATATTACTATTTTAGGTAAAATCTATTTATTGACGCATTTATTTAGTTTCTTCTATTACTTTATGGTTGGACATTTCGATATGTAAGGATTTATTATGTAAAAAATTCCAGAATATGTGCACACACTCCTTTGTAGAGGGCATTGCCCTATAACAAAGGACTAATAAATAAATAATAATGGAAATGCAAATGGTTGAACTGTCGGGAATATTTCCCTCAGAATTTCGCGCATACGGGATTAGCAATATTCCATCTAACTGAACGAGCTGTAGAGAGTAAGTTTCTCCAACGATGATGATCCTAAACAGGTTCGCAAATATAACATAATGTTAAATATAATATATAAAAGCAAAAGTATATAATATAAAATATATAAGCAACTCCTGCTAATTTAGTTCAATGATCCATTGATCCTTCCCCAACCTCACCTTACATAAACAATAATAATATAACACACTGAACTCAAACCCTTGTATCAGATTTTAAATTTTTTTAATAACTTATGTATTAATAGTTGCTATGGTGTTTTGAAGGGATGATGATATTGAAATAGGTATTTTAGAACATATTTAAGTTGAGAATAAAAAGTCGTTCTGAAAAAATAGTTAGTTAATTTCCTTTGAAGAAACGCTAAACAGTAGCAAATTTTTCAACACAATCAAACGTGATCGGAAGCTTATTTTCTCTAATATAAACATAATACACATATTTCATAGACGGGGGGGAGGGAGGGAGGGAGAGGGAGAGGGAGAGAGAGAGTGTGTGAGAGAGAGAGAGAGAGAGGAGAGAGAGAGAGAGAGAGGGATGAGAGAGGGAGAGAGAGAGAGAGAGAGGGAGAGAGAGAGAGAGAGAGAGAGAGAGAGAGAGAGAGAGAGAGAGAGAGAGAGAGAGAGAGAGAGAGAGAGAGAGAGAGAGAGAGAGAGAGAGAGAGAGAGAGAGAGAGAGAGAGAGAGAGAGAGAGAGAGAGAGAGAGAAGGGTGTGTGAGAGAGAGAGTTATAGTCTTGTCTTGGTTAGGATGTTGTGAGGTGACAAGAATCTTGTCCCGATTCAGGGGAATCAGCATAGATTATCACATGCAAATCCGTTAACTAAATCTGCACACATACAATGCTAACATATGAGGAGAACACAAATCAAATAGCTCTAGGATTAATTAATTTACATCTCCCAGGCGACCTCTAAGATTTCACTATCGACTATAATTTGGGAAGATGACATCAGAAGTCTTGGGAGTGTTCTAAAGTCTATCTTGACAATCTTCGGGAAGTATTATTGAATTGACATTTACAAGCCATCGAAAACGGTAAGCCGTGTCAATCAACCAATGGTGAAATAAATCCATTTTGTTCCCAGCTTCCTTTCTATTAATTAACCTTAGAAACTATGGACGTCTTTACAAAATAAAGAACGCTACAGGTGCTGCATGCATTGACCATATTCCTAAAAAAAAAAAAAAAAACTATATAAATACTATATAAAAAAAATAATTATATCCAACGTTCTTATAACCAACTTATAATATATTATTTGTGAGAGGTTTCCACGTAAACCGATTTTGATGACTTTGTTATAATACTTGACTATCATTAGTTAAGAATGTTATTTCTTTGAGAAACGCAACCTGACATAAAATTCTTGACACACACAGGGGAGGGTTAAAAGACACCGTGGAAGTTTAGGGCGTAATATTACTCAGATCCGTTCCACATGAAGAAGGGGAGAGAGAAAGTAACCAGATATTATAATTTCACAAATATATAAATACATTATTTATAGAAATATTTCTAAAATATACAACAATTCTTCGTTTAGTTAACGAAGATTCCTTAGGAAAATAGATGCAGCAAAAAACGAACTGTCAGGTAGCTACTGTTTTCACCTTCACCAACAAGGCTAAACCTATAACAGCCCTAGACTAATGATGCGACAGCAGGTAGAAAACGCTTGAAAGGTACCGGCTTATGTTCAGGAGAGTTGGACCATGAAATCCATTGGTTTTCCTTGCGTTTGTATAGTAGGGAAAAAAATAATATTTTTTCTTGATTTTTTGGTATTGTCGAACAAATGAATTTCTTGAATGGACATCACATAGTACACAAGTGTTTATTCTGGTCTAATGATTAGTGCTACAGACAGTTCATAAATACTCCTTTGCAAGGAACATACGTAGTTGAACTCGTAGTTGAATAAATGCCAAAATGTCCGTAAACACCAGGAACTGTGATATTTAGAGCACAGTATTCATCCTGGTAGGACGGCTAGAGTCCCGAAGTTCCAAATGAAGTTCTAAAAATTTACCTGCTTCCCCATGGACGCCTTGAATGTTTGGCCCCGAAGGAGTCCGGCGCTAAAAGTAATGAAAGCTGATCCGCAGAAAAACACAACCAGAATTAATATAAACATTTTTGTTGCAAAAATATTATTACTAGGGCCACGAAAGCTACATTTATATGATCAAAGTTAGCTCATTATTGAAATGTTTCTCATTTTTTAGGATTGAATTTTATTACTGATTAATTTAATTATAAAAGGTTCGCTTCTAAGGAAATTTCATTCCTTCAAGTTGATACCAGTATGGACTAATGAACCAGATACGTGATCAAAATTTGATTCGATAATTCCCGTAAATTAAGATTTGAAAATGTCTGTAATATGCTTTAATCCCGCTGATTTTTCAGCTGATGCAATAGTTTTGTTTTCGGGTAGTAAGAGAATGTGGTGTTGATGTAATAGAAGCTCTCTTTCCACATTTCTTCCATGTCATATGGGATATTTCGGCAGCTGCATCCATACGTTTTACATTATAGTCTTGCATGTGTCCCAAAATTGTTTGTAAAGTACTATCATGAGATATCAAGTGTTAGGCGAATTGTGAGTCGAATTTAGAATGCCTACTCGTCTATAGTCTCATGTTCACTGTTGAGTTGTATTTTTGATTGATTTGAAGTTTGTATTTTAAGTTAGTTTAGAATGCACTTTTTATTACCGATAGGGACACTTTAAGAATTTTATCTTCAATAAGAGGTTTCTGGGCAATTTTCAATCAGTACATTTCGTGCCCAGATTGTGGTTATCTGTTACGGAATGAGAATTACAAATTGCTGCGTTGAGAGTAAAGCTTCCAGCTAGTAGCTGTGTGCTCAAGGGATGGAGTAAAAACTGCAAGGGTTGTGTAAAGCGGTTTAGGCCTTGGGGTTTGTTTAGCCTGGATAAAGGGGAACGAGCTCTTCTAGCTTGCTCTAAGGATTACAGTCTTCCTTTGCGGTTGTTTCCAGGAGTCTGATCGGGGGGTTTGTTGCGTCCTACGACGGTATATAGAGCTTCTACAAACCGTTGGAATCGTCTGAGGTCTTTAACATCTTTGTATTTGAGCAATTATGGAAGCAACAAGGGTCTTAAGATCATTTTGGGCATTTCGAGTTTGACATCAGGATTTCGGACGTTCTCCAGCACCTCGTTTTTATGGAACTAGTTTTAAGAATAAAGAGCTGACAACGATGTCTTTCAAGCCCGTAAATAAGTTGAGATGCAGGCTACGAAAAGCCAGACAAACTTTAAGATGGGACAGAGGAATTTTGACAGAGACCAGAGGCATATTGTTTAGTTTAGAAAACAACTACGCCAAGAAGAAAATTAATTTCTGAAAGCAGGAATTTCCTAGCAATGGAATATAAGACAGGCTTAATTTCAGTGTTTGGACGGAATAGCCAAAATACAACCTACAACATGCATGGGCGAACCTAACAAGAAAACTGACAATGTTACAGGAAAATGAAAACACAAGAACAATTAAGACTAATAGATAACCTACTTAATGTATGGCAAGTTTGTAAAAGCTGAGTACTTGTGACCTGAGAAGTTTTAATCAAAGATCTTTTTTAGCAACAAGGATAAGTAAACACCGCAAGTACAGGGTGTCAAAAAAATAATGGTCATCCGTTGGCCAGATTATTCTCCAATGAGAGATCGGAAAAAATACCCCTAATAATAATGCTATTTTAGGTAAAAAATTGTTATTGCATATTTCGAATCTATGAGTCATGAGGGGAAAAAAATCAACGACACCATAGGTCAGAAATTACTCTTTATGGTCAAAATGACCATTAACAACGTATAAGTAGGCCAATCCATTCCAACCTATAGAAAACTGGTGCACTTCGGTAGGGAAATCATAAAGCCGGAGGAAATAGTTAAGACTCACAATAACCTTAAACATTATAAAAGGATCTGGAACTTCAATTTTCTAAGTCTAAATACATCTTAAAAAAATGTACATGAAAACCTATGAATTTCACGGAAACAAACAGTTTTCTCTGGGGTGCCTGATTCTGCTTTTTAACTTGATTGACATTACAATTCATATACAATGTATTGTGTTCTTATATTTCATGAAAATGTGGCCATTTTAGTATACAAGCACAATGGCAATTTGGCTGTGGCCTATGAACCATCACCATTTTTTGTCATTACTTCCTTATTGCGTCATAGAGTTAATGGGCAATGTTTTACCTGTTAAAAGGAAGGAAAAGCGATAGTAGAAATTGTTATTATTTATAATGCATAATACGAGGTAGAAGAAAAAATATTCGAGTGGTATTAGCATCCATTTAGTTAAAAAAAAAAAAAAAAAAAATGTTTTTGAACAAATTATGATTCTGAGGCTTCACTTTTTAGTAGTAATACGAAAATATATACCTTTTCCCTTTTTTTATTTCATGGTTTACACAGAATGTATTGATTTTATTCATGTACTGACCTCGTTTAATGAATACATCTGAGGAGGGCCTTTGTCCAGAATTTTGCTCTATTTACTTTGTTTCTGAAAAGGCTCTTCTATCTTTATGTGAAACCCAATCATCTCCCTCATGTTCAAGTAATACCATATTTCAAAGGAAGGAAAATTGTTCGATCATCAAGTGTGCCAAAGTATATCGTATTCCATAAATAATTTATAAGGTTCATACTAAGATATTTTATTTAGTAAGTATAGTAACATTAAATATATATATACACACACACATAAATATCCGCAACAATAACAGCCTTAGCCAATAGCATCCTTCAACCTAAAAATTTGTTGTGCAGAATACTAAATAAACTATAACCCAAGCTAGGACAAACTTTTAGTTCCTTTATTATTATACTGCTTTTAGATTGTAATTGAAGTTTTTTGATTTAAGAGCAGCAACTCAGGGGTATTTGCTGGAGAGCATGACACTGAACAGCAGGTAGTTTATGACTGCAGATTGTACAGGTATCAAAAACAGGAGCTGGAAACCATTTATCCGGCGAGTCTTCCTCAACAGTTCAAAACCTTTAAAGTAATGTGACTATTTTCATAGTTTTAATGTTCGATTTTATCTATTTATTATTATTTAATTAAATCTAATGTGTATATATATATATATATATATATATATATATATATATATATATATATATATACAGGGTGTCCCGTAAATGTCTAGTCATATTGAGAGGGGTGATAGAGGACCCTTAGGGGAACAAAAAATGTTCTATGACGATTTCCCGAATTCTCGCCCATAAGGGAGAAAACGTTGTTTTATTGTTTTATCGAGACAAACATGGTTTTTAGAAACATAATCGTTGTAGCTCCGTCCCAGGTGGTACTACTAGAAAGGGAGTGAAACCAATCGAAAGCTGAGTAAATTTACTATAAGACTAGTTGGGAGTAAACGTAAAAATGAATGAATGTAAGTATGTATATCTTACAAAACAAGGCAATTCTAAATTTCCTGACATTTTATTGATATTTCTTTCCAGCGTTACTCCTCAATGGGCAGGATCTGAGATTTCCGGGTTTCAGAAAAACTTCCTCATTTAACCAGCTTTCCATTCATGTATCACAACCCTGTGTTATTGAAGTATTTGAACGGTTTAAGTACAAAAGTTTAAAAAAAAACATGGATCTGTGAAAAGAAAATTATATTTTTTTCTTCAATTTATTCAAAAAGCTGAATATTTATTTTTATAAATGTTTACATAAATATTAAGTAAATATTTACTTAAAACAATAAAAAAAAATTACTCCCACAAATATAAAAAAAAATCCTAAAACAGTAAATAAATAAAATACACATTTATTTTGAATTTGTTAATTCAGGTAACTAATACTGGGTCCAGGAGGCGGCCATTAAGGAACCCCAACCATACATTAACCTCAAAAATTATTATTTTTACCTGTATCACGCATTTGAACACATTTTTACAGGTACTTATATTTAGAAAACAAATGCTTTACCTTAAATTAATACTGATGGCTACGCTTGTGAAACTCACTGGGATTCTGAGCCCATGCGTTTTTGTTGTGGTAATTAAAAATTCTATCCCTCATAAATAATATGCACATAGTCCTGTAAAAATGTGTTCAAATGCGTGATATAGGTAAAAATAGTAATTTTTGAGATTAATGTATGGTTGGGGTTCCTTAATGGCCGCCTCCTGGACCCGGTATTAGTTACCCGAATTAATAAATTCAAAATAAATGTGTATTTTATTTATTTACTGTTTTAAGATTTTTTTTATATCCGTGGAAGTAATTTTTTTTTATTCTTTTAAGTAAATATTTACTTAATATTTATGTAAACATTTATAAAAAAAATATTTCCCTTATGCTTTTTGAATAAATTGAAGAAAAAAATATAATTTTCTTTTCACAGATCCATGTTTTTTTTTTTAAAACTTTTGTTCTTAAATCGTTCAAATACTTCAATAACACAGGGTTGTGATACATGAATGGAAAGCTGGTTAAATGAGGAAGTTTTTCTGAAACCCGGAAATCTCAGATCTTGCTTATTGAGGAGTAACGCTCGAAAGAAATATCAATAAAATGTCAGGAAATTTAGAATTGCCTTCTTTTGGTAAGATATACATACTTACATTCATTCATTTTTACGTTTACTCTCAACTAGTCTTATAGTAAATTTACTCAACTTTCGATTGGTTTCACACCCTTTTTAGTAGTACCACCTGGGACGGAGCTACAACGATTATTCTTCTAAAAAGTACATTTGTCTCGAAAAAACAATAAAACGACGTTTTCTCCCTTATGGGCGAGAATTCGGGAAATCGTCATAGAACATTTGTTATTCCCCTAAGGGTCCTCTATCACCCCTCACAATATGACTAGACATTTACGGGACACCCTGTATATATACACCTCAGGATAACTGATATATTAAAAAAAAAAATTTTTTTTTTTTTTTTTAAATAAATGTAATATTTTAGTATAATCTTAAATAATTAAAATACGATATTCAAGTAACTTTACCTACGTCAGAAAAAAAAAATATGAATAATAAAAATTTATAGTTTTAGGTCCTATAATGGAATTTTTAAATTCCTTATTAAATCTAGAATAAATTACAAAAAAAAAATCTTAATTATTTTTGCCACTGCCGAGGACCGTGCATTTCCTTAGTAATTATATTGGTCTTAGATAAGGTTAGAATTAAAATTGGGCACCCCAGCCGGTAGATGGTAAAGCAGATAGGCCGTATTTATTAGTATTCCATCTTGATTTGGTTAGTACGGGCCCAGGTTACCAGAGCTCGCCCTAGGCACCACCAGGGAATAGCCAGCAGCTGTCGCCTTTAGTCGTACAAAATATTTTAATTTATGTTAATCAGTCATTATTCATCTGAAGGAAGTTTTGGTTCTCTCCTGGTCGCGATCGGTATTTTTAGACGGAGAAGAATTTTGTATTATTTCTTTCTGTAATTTCTGTATTTTTCAATATATTTTGTCATTTTTTACGTCACGCGGCATCCAGGCAATGAGCGCCGGGATATATATAGGGTTTCACCCATTCTTAACAATTTTTGTTGATTTTCCCTTATGCTAATACCCATTTCATGGACTTTCAAACTCATGTCTTCCACAATCTGCTGTAACTATGAGCAAAACTTCTCCTCTGAAACCAAAGAATAAAACTATTTATATTCCTTTTTCAATGATTTAATTTAGTCTCGCAACTTTGGCGATGACCTCTTTAAACAGTTTTGCGACTTTGAAAACCAGCCCCAGTCCAATAAAACAAAACAAAATTAATAAATATAAAATAAAACAAGATAAGTAAAACGAAATAGAAAAATAGGAGGCCCGGTGGCCGTGAGTACTAAGGTGTTTGCACTCCGTGCCTAAAGTCGTGGGTTCGATTCCAACCAGGTTAGTGGCTTTTATTTTTAAAAAAGAAAATGCATCAGCCCTATCGTGGCTTGAAAAGGATGGTAAAGTATAGATAACCCGTCCTACAATTCTGTGTGGATAATAATGGATTAAAATTTAAATTAATAAAAGAAAATAATAATAAATAAAGTTATAGAAGATAAATGTATAAAAAATAATGCTTTTTCAATAAAACAAAATCATAAATAGATAAATATCCTTAACTTAGATGAATGCTGAAAAAATCATGATAAGTTAATGATACCAATTCAAATGTCTTATAAATTTCCTACAAAAAATGTTCGGGTACCTGTGATTTAAACTTGGAAAGTGTTGCTTGAATTCGCGCTAAACCAAGAAATAATCTTTTTTTTTTTTTTTAAATAGGTATGTCGTTATACTTATTATAGGTAAGTTGATGTCCGTAATTTTCTGTTAACCGTTTTCAAGAAAAGTTTAATTTTTGTTCTGGCTTATCCAAGTCGCTGTATTAAGTACGTGTTTAACACGTTTGACCTTCATAAGATATTTAAATTTTGGTTACGATTGCAATAAGGAATGTATTACAAAAAAGTCCGTCACGCAGGAGCTGCATAACTAAGCACTTTCCTCAGAATTTGGGTAGTGTAGACTGCTTTCCAGAACAATTTGCTTAAAATATCCTACATAAATAAAATAAAAACATGAATAGTTCTCTTTTAATTTTGTAATGAGTAACTGATAAATTATTAATTTGCTTCCAGAGTTATGTTTACACATGGTACCTACTACACTACGTAATAAATAAAAAATCCTCATATTATTGTATTTTGATCCAACGCAGGAACCGGATACAGTCCCTCTAGCGCTCCTTGCGGCGCCTTTGTGAACCTATGTCTGGCTGGCCTTTCTATTGAAATATATTACAAAGTAAACCCCCCTTTCCGATTGACCGATTCAGCTCATTTTTACAACACTTCTTTCTCATGAGCTACCCACGACGTATACCGCGTTTTGTTACAATACAGCAGAAATTACGACCAGTATGAGTATATTAGTAATTTAGGTCCGGAGTAAACCCCCCCTCCTAATGAACCGATTTAGTTTATTTTTACAACACATATTTACCTGTAGATAACCACTACGAATACCGAGTTTCGTCGAAATATACCAAAAATCACGGTTGGTAGTGGCGAATTGGTATTGTGGGTCTGGAGTAAACCCCCCCTCCTAATGAACCGATTTAGTTTATTTTTACAACACATATTTACCTGTAGATTACCACTATGAATACCGAGTTTCGTCGAAATATACCTAAAATCACGGCTGGAAGTGGCGAACTGGTATTGTCGGTCCGGAGTAAACCCCCCTCCTTATGAACCGATTTGGTTTCTTTTTATAGCTCACTTTTTTCTGTATATTACCAGTACGAATACCAAGTTTCGTTGAAATATAACAAATATTACGGCTGAAATGGTCAAATTAGTGTTTTGGGTTAGGGGTAAACCCCCCCTTCCGGTGGACCGATTTTGGTGGTTAACGAACTCGTTCAATCGTTTGCTAATTGAATGCTATATACCAAGTTTCGTGACGAAAAAACCAAAACTCTGGCCGCTATCGTGTTAACAGACACATATATATATATATATGCATATATATATATATGCATATATATATATATATATATATATATATATATATAGAGAGAGAGAGAGAGAGAGAGAGATAAATTTTAACGGGGGTCATTTTCGGTGTCTACTAGGTAGGATCGATAAAGATTTGAAGAAATTTTTCAAAAATTCCGTCATGAGTCCAACCTCAATAGCTACTTTCCTTCGGAGGAAAGTGCTAAAATGCATTTTATCAGAGTTGAATTGTTTATTTCTTCTGAAGACAGTTGGGAAATCATGGCAGTGTTAATAAATATCCCAAAGATTGTTAAGAAAAGTATTAAGGCATTTTACTATAAACTTTCCAGATCAAATAAGGGATACGCATTATTTGGACGTGCCAAGATTATGCAGTTCCTGCGAGTCCGGTTTAAATTTAAGCAGTGCAAAGAAACTTCTCTCCCATATCCAACCTCATCAACTCATATTCAATGATATACTGGTATTTACATTCTAAATTCACGCCTCCTGGGCGCTACTTCGTTAAAGGCCGTACAAATAAAAGTAATCAAATGAATACACATACAAAAAAAAAAAAAATCCATTTAACGAACAAATAAAATCTCGAGTCACCATACTAATGAGTGACTACATAGGCTGAAGAGTTAGGAAGTGAAAAAAATATATCTAAGCGAGAAAAAAAGGCAGCCACTGGTATTTAGTTGGATGAAACGGTTTTAGTAAAGGGTGCTGATGAAAAAGCAGAAGCAGAGAGCCTGGGAATCTCTGAGGAGACCGGGAAAAAACCCGTCAAAAAACGCAGGTCCACTTCCTTCAAGCCCTAATCAAACACACTCGGAGGGCTCTTTCACTTGCTCGGATTTTAATGAACCACTCCAACTTGTCAAAATTACAGGAATTTCATTAGCTTATTTATGAATTAACATTATTGAGAATATTCGTTTCTGAACTTATTTTTATTACTACCTATTGATCACGTTTGATGTCGTCAAATACAATTATTTACAATAAATACAATATTTGATGACAACTTTCTCATAATTCCAAGAATAAATATACTTTTTTTTTTTTTGTATTTACTAACTCTTGATATTATAAAATGCTCTTGGCACGTTTATATGCTACTAGCTGTTCCCCGCTGTGCCATGCTGCACCTACTTTCTGCATCTAGAAAAACTAAATATAAATTAGGAACCATGGAAACAAAAATACAGGCAGACAGCTGATAGACAATTTTGACCTAGCTATGGCAATCCCCGTATCAAGCTCCACCCGTGTGCAAGTTTGATCAAAATCAGTCAAACGGTTTGGTAGATATTTTTTACATAGGCTATAACACTCCCTGTTTGAAGACCTACCTGTGTGCCAAGTTTGATCATAATCGGTCAAACGGAGTATATTTGTATAAGGAACAAACTGATAAACATCATGTGGTTTTATTTCGCTTAATTTTATTTCCGCTGGAAAAAATTTTCTTACAGCTTAAATTTATTTTTATTTTAGAGCGTTTCCTGCTTTCCTTCAAAGAGAGGAATACCGCTTATGTACTTGACCTCATGACGGAATCTGGAATTAGGATTGGAAATGCGTGTGATTGGTTGTTAAATGTTTTGTTCCATCCTAGTAACACCGTTTTGAGTAAATGAATGCACGAATCCTTTTTCTTGACAGACAATATCGATGATCCCCCAATTTTATATTGTGTAACTTCTACGTAAACAGGGAAATGGCTCTCTGTTCTTTTTTAATTGATAAGGGTTGATTTTTATCAATCTTGAATCTTGTATGCTAGAATTAATCTTCAAAAGCGAGAGGAAAACGTTTAGAACTTCTTTAAAAAACCTGCGAATAGAAGGATAAAAATTACACAAATAACACAGGTCTACAACCAAAAATTTGATTTGATGATTTTGGCTAATCTCTGTGTTTCTCGGTGTGCTGAGGCCGAGAATGAAGTCCGTTTTTCTCTATCACGTACAGATTTTTTTCAAATCCATAGAACATAATATACCTGCTATACACATAAATTTGGTAAGAAGTAGGTTTTTTTTTTTTTTTTTTTTTTTTTTTTTCTCTTTCTCCAAACGATTTCTCTTTTTATAAACAGACATCTTTCACTAGGTGGTGTAGGCAATGACTCCCTCAGTAGATGTTGTAGGCCTGAGGGTGTCTAGGCACGACCTGTTCAGACAGGAACGTACTTGTTTGGTCTCAGATGTCACCGTCTGAAGCTAAACGAGATTGAACCTGTTGTATCAGGAACTTGGAGCTAAATTTCTGTTCATTCTCTCAGTTCAGTAGTATCAACTGAAGTGAACACATTCACTGAGGTTTCTTAGTTGTGTCAAAGTGATTAAGAACGTATTTTAAGGTTTGAAATTCAATTCAATTACAAGGTTGCAACATGAGTTTGAAGGTTCACTTCTTACATTCGCATGTGGACTATTTTCCGGAAAACTTAGGGGAAGTAAGTGAAGAACAAGGGGAAAGGTTCCATCAGGACATCCAGGAAATGGAACGTAGGTATCAGGGCAAATGGAACGTAAACATGATGGCTGACTATTGTTGGATGCTGCAGCGTGAATCATCTGAAGAGTCCTACAGCCGGAAACGAACACGGAGAAATTTTCAAGAAACGGAGAAAAAAATACGTTTTCATAAAAATAATAACTAAATATACCACTGTTAATTTTGAAGCTGTTATTTCTACACATTTATGTATTTTGTACAGTAAACAACATTGAAATAACTAAAAGATCATGGAAATAAATGAAAACTCTTATTCGCCAATTCTGTTTTCTTTTAATGGTAGTACCTCTGCTCTTACTTGGGATTGAACAATTTCCTTACGTGATAGAGAGGGACTGACCTCATGTTCGGCTTCAGCACGCCAAGGAGCATAGAGATTGACCAAAATCATAAAATCAAATTTCAGAAACATTATTTTTGTAGACCTGTGTAATTAGGCAGGAATAAAAAAGAAAACGACATTTTTCATTGCCTAATTGAGAGCCTCGAGGAGCGTTATTTGCATTTTTGCAAGTAAATTAGGCGATACACTTTTAAATGGTTCATTTGTTTTGTGACGTAGTTTGTGTGCAAAGAATTTATTAGCACATGCTGTATAAAAATGGCATTGGCATTGAAATGTGTTAGTGACACCGTCTATGATACTCGTATATTGTTTTGTCTTCAAATCGTTACCTAGCGATTGTGGAGCAAAATGACCCTAATAAAATGTTTTATTGTCGGCCTTATGATTCAACAAGTTATCTGTAGTTGACGTTATTGTCAGTGTTTATTTCCTTCAATACGAACGAGTTATGGAGTTATGTGCACGAGGACGAACACCTTGACCATGAAAGGACAGTCATCGCTGAATGGTTATTGACCTTGATAAGCGTATACTTTCCAGTATCTGCAACAGAATCTTATCTAAGAAATATATACGATGTAAGATCTCTTGAAGGTGGTCGTTAAAGGAAACGTTTATAACATACATTGTTTACATTTAAAACTAGACCTTGGAACAAACTGTTTTGATTGTTGTGAGTGACGAGTTTTCTTCCTATAAGATATGTTGTCAACCCTGGATTGATTCTGCCATTTACATCTACGGTAATCATGAAAAATGGGTAATTGAATGAAAAATGGGGTAAATTTTACCCCATACTATGAAAATTTTTAAAATAAATAAAATTCAATTTTTTCATTTGTTTTTTTATACCACAATGTATAGAACAAAAACAGCAAGAAATAAATTGAAACAGTAATAAATGTACAAAATATTTATTAAAATTCACAAAATATTTAGGAAATCCTAAAACTCAATATTATTCATACACCAAATAATTATCCTCAAATAAATATTACTAAACTGAAAAGAATTTTACGAAGAATAAACTAGAATGATCATAAACCATATAAAATAGAAAATTTATGAAAATATAATGTTCTGTCCAATTGAGACCCGTTAATATTTAACAAATTTTGGTGATCGGTGATCGCGGTACATCTCCCTTCTGCACACAGAGCATTGCGTTTTCGTCTACCTGTTTAAAAAATCAGCCCTTATCAATTAAAAAAGAACAGAGAGTCATTCCCCCAGAAATTAACATCCCCGTGAGATGTTAATTTCTGTCACAAAATTAACATCTCACGGGTTTGTATAAGGTAACGAAAGATGTTGAAGGTCCATCTGGATTTTATCTCCCAATATAAGAAGCATCCGTGTCTTCAGTGGTTTCGGTATGTTTTCCGGTTGGGCAATAAACGCCACCTGAAATTTCACCAGTTGGTAGCCAAAATCAAAGGGAAAATATTTTCTGGGCAATTTTTAGGCCATTCTGTGACTTGGAAAGACGTATTATAAAACTGATCGACCCGTGAAGATGAGTGAAAATGTTAGCCGTTCTGCGATCTATTTTCTCCCACAGATCCACTATGGGGTTTGATCATCACTGTACCTTGGGCATTCAAGAACCTGGAAGAATATCTTGTTGTTAAAATAAATTTGAGCGCTACTGTTTATATATAAATATATTTGTAGTTATATAGATAGAATCATTTTAATTTTATAAACATTTAAGAATCCGCAGATATTTACATGTGGAATTATCTTTTCCGAATATTTAACACTGGGAGGATTAGAAATTATTTTTACATTTTTTTTTATGAGTCTACCAACAATATATACATTTTTTTCAAGAAGCATTAAAAAAACGGAGCTAATGTAGAAACGGATCAACATATTCATTCATTAAGGAGCCTCAATTGGCGAGAGGGGAAAACGAATGCGCTTTATTGCTTAGCCTCGAGTTAGTTAGTGTTTGTGTCTTGTGAGAAAGACGTTTCATTAACAGGAAGCCCTTGGGTTGGTATAGGCTTAATTACAAACCATGTCATGTACACATGAACTAACTCCACAACGTAGCCAACTTACCGGCAACCATATAACACACGGCCATCAAACTCACCACATAATTCTACCCAGAACATCAACAGCTCTTGTACAAATATTTGTACTTGTGGAGTTGGCTATGGTCATTATACTCCTTTAGATTGGTACTCTAAAGACCATGTTTGTCGATAGGGCATTAGGTAAAGTATTTTTTATGATAATAGTTTGTATTTTTAAATTTAAATAAATATGCTTGATGTTACTAAAACATAAGGCTATCTCCGACGTTACTTTATGGAAGAAACTATGGTAACCGTAGTTATCAAAAAATCTTATCGTTCAAATTTTGTCTCGTGTGTGTGTGTGTGTGTGTGTGTGTGTGTGTGTGTGTGTGTGTGTGTGTGTGTGTGTGTGTGTGTGTGTGTGTGTGTGTATGTGTGTGTGTGAGAATATACACACATATACTGTCTACGAGAATAGTACGTTGATTGTAAAAATATTTTATGTAAAAAGAAAGCAAACGCTGTTCTTTCGGTAAAATCTGACACGACAAATAATCATGGTTTTCTTTATGGACTAACAAAATACACTTTTTTTCTTTTAAATAGCGTATCAACCTTTTAGGTTCTTAGCGCCACAGACGGTAGGTGAAGTTGAGAATTTCATTTTATAAATGTATCCCTGTAATAACTGTTATTAAGCCTTTATGTCATAAATTATTGTCTTATACACTTTTATTATAGGTATTTTAATGGCAGACATCGAACGAAATAATTTTAATGTATACATTTTTGTACAATTCCCGAGAAATTTGGGATCTTGTTTATTGAGTAAACAATTTTTCACACGGTAGTAATTAATTCAAACCAAGATATTTAATTCTTGTTTACGTTTGGTCTAGAGGAAGCAGTACAACAAAAAATTCCGTTTTCGACTATTGGTTTACTTTCATAAATAATTTGAGCCCAGGTGCAAAATCGTTGTCTGCTGTGAAGGCGATAATTCAATTTTTTTCTTTTTAAATAGGTTTAGGTACGAATTTCTAAAGAAATGCTTTGGTTTATTAATTACGTAGGTTTATTTTATTATGACAACAAATAATATTATTTTCCTAAAAAGATTTAAATAAGAGCGAACAATCGATTTAGTATAACGAATGGGATCAATGGTGGTTGTAACTTTATCATTTTAATGTCGAAATAAACCAATAATTGTGAGCTATAAAGTCTGAGCACATAAAAATAAAACTATTACTATTACTACTACTATAATGGGGTGAGTAAAAAAAAATGACCGTTTTATAGGTAAAAATCAAAGTTTATTTTTCTTCTACTTCAGGATTTTTAATAATCAAAATCCATACCATTGTGTTCTATGGTTTGTGGCTATTGAAATCCTTGATGGTACCACTCTTTGGGTTTAGAATCGAAGAACTCACGAACGCCATTTTCAACATCATTCAAGTTGTTGAATGTTTTACCTTGAAGGAAATGAGCCATTGATCTGAACAGGTAGTAGTCTGATGGTGCTAGGTCTGGACTATATGCTGGGGGAGGGAGAAGCTCGATTCCATCCAAATCGGGTAGTTTTTTGCTTGTAAGGCGAGAGGTGAGGGGTCTAGCATTATCTTGTAGAAACAAGACTTGCTTTCTGTTGACTAAACCTGGATACCGCTGAACCAAAAAATCGTAAATTCTCAGCGTTTGTACTGAATATAACCTCTTAGAATTGCTTTTTGTAGGATCGGTGTCAATAGCAGTGCGCAGAGCGTTCAGGTTGACTACTGAAACACGCCCTGATACAGATGTCTTTTCAAGGCTCTAATCACCTTTATTAAATTTTTGGAACCAACTTCTTATTGTCCTTTTAGCACTTTCCTCCGTAGGAAAGTAGCTATTGAGGTTGGACTCATGACGGAATTTTTGAATAATTTCTTCAAATCTTTATCGATCCTACCTAGTAGACACCGAAAATGACCCCCGTTAAAATTTATATATATATATATATATATATATATATATATGTGTGTGTGTGTGTCTGTTAACACGATAGAGGCCAGAGTTTTTGTTTTTTCGTCACGAAACTTGGTATATAGCATTCAATTAGCAAACGATTGAACGAGTTCGTTAACCACCAAAGTCGGTCCACCGGAAGGGGGGTTTACCCCGAACCCAAAACACTAATTTGACTATGTCAGCCGTAATATTTGTTATATTTCAACGAAACTTGGTATCCGTAGTGGTAATACAGAGAGAAAAGTGAGATATAAAAATGAACTAAAGCGGTTCATTAGAAGGGGGGGTTTACTCCGGACCCACAATACCAATTCGCCACTACCAGCCGTGATTTTTGGTATATTTCGACGAAACTCGGTATTCGTAGTGGGAATCCACAGGTAAATATGTGTTGTAAAAATAAACTAAATCGGTTCATTAGGAGGGGGGGGGTTTACTCCGGACCCACAATACCAATTCACCACTACCAGCCGTGATTTTTGGTATATTTCGACGAACAATACAATACAATATAAAGGGACCTGGGCCCTTCGCCCTTGTTCACTGCGACCCTATTGGATCTATTCTGATTTGCGTCCCTGTCTTACTCCCTTTCCAACTTGCAGCTCCTCACATATAGCTTGAGCTCCTTGGGAGTAGCCTCGGCTATGTCCTTGGGCGTAGCAATTGCCTTCCCTATGTGCACTAGCCTGTTGTAGGCCAACGTCTCGCACATTTCGACGAAACTCGGTATTCGTAGTGGTAATCTACATGTAAATATGTGTTGTAAAAATGAACTAAATCGGTTCAATAGAAGGGGGAGCTTACTCCGGACCCAAATTCCTAATATACTCATACCGGTCGTAATTTCTGCTGTATTGTAACGAAACGCGGTATACGTCGTGGGTATCTCATGAGAAAGAAGTGTTGTAAAAATGAGCTGAATCGGTCAATCGGGAAGCGGAGATTTATTTTTTAATATATTTCAATAGAAAAGCCCGCCAGACGTAGGTTCACAAAGCCGCTCCTTGCGCGCTTTCTACCACTAGAGTGACGATAATATGAGGTTTTTTGTATTTATTACGTAGCGTAATAGGTACCATGTGTAAACATAACTCTGGAAGCAAATTAATAATTGATCAGTTAATCATTACAAATTTAAAAGAGAACTATTCATGTTTTTATTTTATTTATGTAGGATATTTTAAGCAAATTGTTCTGGAAAGCAGTCTACACTACCCAAATTCTGAGGAAAGTGCTTAGTTATGCAGCTCCTGCATGACGGACTTTCATTCAAAGAGTCTTCATCCTCAAATTCAACCACTAAACGAACGGCTTCAGTTGTTGAAAACTTCAGTTTCCAAAAATAAAGCAAAATTATGATAATTCCGTACTGTAGTGTCATTGTGAACAAAGGTGATCTATAGAAGTACTGAGCCCGGATAGAGGGCATGCTGGTTACCAAATGATTCAGAATGGATCAAACATGAACTTCTTATCACAATTTTTAGCTCCCAAATGTAAATAAGAGGGGAATTACGATGCAAAGTTCAAACTCAAAGAAAACGGCCATTTTTTCTGACTCAACCCATTAGTATTTTAAGAGTAATAAAATATCCTTAAGATTTATTTAAATTATATGAAATAATAAAATAGAAAATCGTGAAGATAGCACATAAAATGTTTTCTTCTTATATTTTTTTAGATTTTCATTTCACTAATAAATATTCATAACTGAGTAGTTCCTTAAGAAATTTTATTTAAACATACTATTTGAACGTAATGCAAGTTTTATGCCCTAATTTCATAAAAGAAAATGAGAATCATATACTGACTTACAGTAGACAATGCAACTGACAATTCCTAACAACTTAAACTAACCCATAAAAACACATAAAATCTACCCACTGGTATTTGAAGATATAGCCATATGAATTATCCTATGAATATATATATATATATATATATATATATATATATATATATATATATATATATATATATATATATATATAACAAATGTTTCACCTTGAATTTCCGTTGCAAAACTGCAAGATATTATTAGTTTCAAGAGTGTGTCTTAAGAATTTAATATAGTCTGTATTATATATGTATTGATTATGGTGGTTTGGTTTTAACCATGTGATCCGGTGTTCCGCTTGGTATTACCAGGTATGCGGGAGCATGTTCCTGTTGTAACACAATATGGATAATTATCTTGTGTAATACTGTGGTAGAGCTGCAACATGTGTGCGCCTAATGTTGTAATGTATCGCACCATTTATCACGGGAGCAGCAATTTACAACCGAGAATTTGTATTTACTACAGTTATTAGTATTACTTCATATTTTATTTGTTTGGTTATTACAAAGACCGCTACATGGGCAATCCTTGATATTTTAAAAAGGTAATATTGTAATAAATAATAACTAATTTTTATTTTAAATAGTTTTTCAACGACCAAGTATGTATATATATATAGTACTTTAAATTAAAATTATATAAATGCGATTTTTACTTTTCATGTGGACGAATGTCAATTTAAAATTTCATGTTATGTTTATATTTCAAGTAGAGCTCAACTATATTTACATTTTATGGACTTTGTTAAATTTTGGAGTATATTCTTCAAATGTTGGAGTACGAGTGTAGTGTTGATGTAAGCGCTACCTGGTGATAATATGTCAACTAACAAGAGAACATACTCAAGTGAGCCAATTTTTATGAAACTTTGTATATTTGTTAAACACATGATAGAAAAATAAAATGTTATAAGGAAAACGTTTTTGGTATTTTACATACAAATATGTAAAGAAATTGTCCAAATACTAACTTATTTACCCCCCAAAAAACTTGTTGCTATGAAAACAGTTTCGTTATGAAAAAATGAATAGGAATACGTTTCAGATTCAACGATATGTTTAGCAATCAAGTTTGATGTATTTGTTTTTTTTTTTAATAAAAATAAGATAAGTGCGTTGCTTTTCACGTTGCACCAAGCCGGTGATTGTGCAGTGTGCGTATTTATCATACAGATATACCCCAAATAATTCTTTTGTTTCATTACAAAAAGTTGATATCGAGTAAAATAAAGGTACAAAAAATGTTTTAGTTATAAATAAATTATTATTTAAACATATTTGTTTTGTACGTGAAATACATTACATTTTTTCGTCGTAACATTTTTTTCTATCTACGATAGTTTAAATGGTAGAATATTTCAGGTGTTATTTGGAAGGGTGGTTTCACCCCTTAAACGTACGATTGTACCGATAAATAAAAAAAAAGCCTATCGATGATTTACACGTGTTTAATAAATATACAATGTTCCATCAAAATCGGCTCCGGACACTTGGGGATGTTCCCTTGTAAGTTGTGTGGTATTTGTAAGTTGTTTGGTATTTGTAAGTTGTGTGATATTTGTAAGTTGTTTGGTATTTACAAGTTATGTGGTATTTGTAAGTTGTGTGGTATTTGTAAGTTGTGTCTCAGTCTATCAGTATGCGTATTACTGTAAGATCTTCCATGCAATGTTTGTATCTTGGCCTATCTGTTTTTTGCTTACCTATCCATGAGCTAGTAAGCAGTGTCCAATTCTAAGCCTTGTTAATATTACTTCTTCTCGTATTTGGGTAATACAAGAATGGATATAAATTCAATAAGTACACGATGGAAATAGACTTACCGACGACAACTGTTACCGGAATCAACAATATGTTATTTAAATTCGTTTCTTAAAAAAAAAAAAAAAATGTATAATGTGACTAAAATAAATATTTTTAATTATTCCTAGTCTATTATTTACGTTGATCTTTTGGATCACAGGGAACTGAAAATAGGACTAAGTCTAACGAAAACTTTTTGCAAGAAAATAAAACTACCGTGAAAATTGTAGGTGGCCGTGAGTGGCTTATGCACTGCGTGCGTAAGGTCGCGGGATCAATTTCCACTAGGGGTGATGTCTTTTCTTTCAGGCCTATCCTGGCTAGAAATGGGTGATAGCCTATAGATGACCCATCCTAAAATTCGTTGTCAATAATAAGTGCACTTTATTATTTAAATAAACACTGTGAAAATTTATAAAACTACTGGAATTTTTCTTACTCATTCTGAACTAAATAGTTGTTATTTTTTCATTAAAACACCTTGGTATGATCACATCCTCAGACCATAAATATGTATTTTATTTATATCTCCACCTTTCACACATAACTTTTCGGCCTTCAGGCCATTTTCAAATTCTTAACACAAGCAGCCACATTATTAAACCCCTTATTTTAGGCCTTGTCATCCTGGCAACTTCTCAACCAACTAAACAATATACCTTAAATTTACTATTATATATTATTATTATCAATTTGTTCTACTTCTACAATAAATACATTATTAAAATCTTACATTCATTTTTGATTGGTGTTTTAATTAAATTTGACCTCTTTTAATTGAATTTTCTCTTCGGAGATAAAGAGGATATAAAAAGACAATACTTTTTTTTCTTTTTATAAGAATATTAAAAAAAATATGTCAATCAATAATTTTACCTTGTCCCAAATGTATTATAGGAGTCCAATATTATATTCACCGTTGAAATCACAAAACCACTCGCGATTAGACATCACCCGTTACCGTTAACCTCAATACGAACAACCGCAGAAACTCAGCTCTCGAGAACAGTTCATCTTGCGATGACAGACCTCTTGACAGACCGTGTTCTGTCAGTCGTACGGTTGGTACTACTGCCTTCCTGCCGGATTGGAGGGAGGGGGCCTCCCCTGACGTCATCATCATATGTTCGCCGGCTGTCATGTGGACTGAGTCAGGGTTGCGTGCTCTCGGAGTCTTCCGCCAGCACTCCGGTGTCAGCTGGCGATGAATGTCTGGTGTATTGTTCACATACTTAGTCATTCCTTGTGTGGAGATGTGTATTTCTAATTTAGTGCGGTTTGTTTTGTGGAGCCCCATTCTAGAATTGGTTTAATTAGGAGGCCTGACATTTAGTGCTGCTGTACCTTCCTTGATTGCCTGAGTATTCTAAAGGATGTTGAGTGCTCTCCAGGGAATTAGATTATTAAGTACAAAAGCGTATTATTGTGGTATTGGATATTCTCTTCTAAGAGGTAGTGAAGCTATAAGCGTGCGTTCCCTTCCTTCTAGAAATATCCTCGCTTATATATATATATATATATAATATTTCTATCTTCTAGTGCCTTCGATCAGAGGTTGGGTTTGGGGGCCGAGATCGTCCCTAGGTTCACTCAATCGTTTATAAAATAATTAATGGGTACCTACAAAAAGAAAAATCAGACGGCCAGATAGTACTTACCACACTATCTCCCAGGGCCTCTGGGCCCTTGTGGCAAGTTACGGGACTGATTTATATATATATATATATATATATATATATATATATATATATATATATATATATTATTTATTATTCTAGGATGTTCAAAAAAAATTATATTTTGTTGTAGAAGTGCCCCTGAAGAGGTGCGAAGAAAAGATGCACGAAACAAGTCGGGCCCAATAAATAAAGTGGTGTAATAAAGGAAGACTGCTTTAATGACCCCATGCCTCCTAGGATAAAAAAGAATATATATATATATATATATATATATATATATATATATATATATATAGTTGTGGTAAAACAAAATCCATAATCTGAGCCGACATACCAAGCACGTTAACCTTCAGAACGCGCCGTTTGAACACTGTTTTTTTTTTTTTTTTGATGAAGAAATTCAACAGAAAAACTGTAATGCTTAATTTTAGAGGCAACGATTAAGCCGATTTCAAGACATGTATGTATCTTTGACTGAGTTTGAAAAAAGAAAACTAACTGTTCTCATTTATGCAAAGTAAGGAAAATTTATCTTGTTTGAAAAAGAAGAAGTATTTAAAAAATGTATTATAGCAAATTTGAATTATTAGTATATTTTGTTAAATGTCTAAAAAAATTATTAACGAATTGGCCTTAATTAAAGATAACTCTTTGAATTACTAGTAAATACACCGCAAAACGGCTCATGAGTAACTTTTGATAAAACTAAATAAGTCGGTTATTGTTTACCCATTCTTGATTTTCCTATGAGTAAATAAGATGCAAGTGCCAATTAAAACATTAGTATAACTCAATCACTACAGGGAGCCTTGATTAACACTAATTTTTAAAGATAAAAAAGACGGACATCTGTAAAAAAATCGAAATTGAGTTAGCAGTGGATTCCTACAGGTTTTTGTCTGCTCTTTTCAATGATGAAATTAGTTTCTGTAAAAAACGGGCGTATACATGTAATTTCTGGCTTCAAAGTAGATGTTTTGTTTCAAAAACGAACACCTACCAATCACCCAATGGGTTCAAAGGTTATTTTCACTAATTTGTTGAGTGGTTTTGATATCAGAAACAGAACAATATCAATTTCAAACATATAAGCCTAAATGTGAAATAAATATTTTCAAAAAAATATTCACTATAACTTGCGAACATAAAAGGTGATTTTCTCAACATTTAGAAAATGACGGGTGTCAAGTCTTTGATATTAAGCCACTCAAATCTCCTTATCCCGTAATTCGAAATTAGATTCCATGGTATCAAAATGTGCCACTTTTAGTGGCCTACAACATTTATTTGTAGCGTTTTCCTGTAACGCTAAATGTTGAGAAGTTAGCGGGATTTGGAGTATGAAAAACGCGGTTTTTAGCTCCAGCGCCTCC
Organism: Gonocerus acuteangulatus; assembly: GCA_946811695.1. Taxonomy (NCBI): domain Eukaryota; kingdom Metazoa; phylum Arthropoda; class Insecta; order Hemiptera; family Coreidae; genus Gonocerus; species Gonocerus acuteangulatus. Next base: position 57,767,192 of record OX328129.1, on the reverse strand, counting down.
AGTAAGCATTTTCGGACCTATATTGATAGGAACTGTTTTGCTCAGAATCGTATTTCCTATAAGTACCTTGAACTTCTTTTGGACCATCCTGTATACTTTTTCAATGAAAATTACTAACTACATAATATGTAGTACATATTATATACAATTATTTCAATTCAGATTTCTAGATAATACCAATGGCTTTTCTCTTCATCACTGTCTCCAAATAGGTTAAAAAAGCAATATATATATATATATATATATATATATATATATATATATATATATATATACATATATAATATTAAGTCGGCAAGAATGAACTTTACATTTAATGACTTTTGGTCATTACTTTCATTTGTTTAGTTGTATTTTAGATTATTTGTATCTATGCAAAGCTCTAAAATAAAATAAGTAATAGCTAAGAAAAATAATTTCTGTTTTCTTTTAGAGGTTTGTAGGAGATTCAGTGAAAGAAGAAAGAAATAGGAAAAAAGATAGGAAATAGAAGATGCAACAAGTTGTTAGTTGGAATGCGATAGAATTTTTCAAGTCTGTGATGTATTAGAGCAGTTTTTACGCCGGTTGGTCTTTCCGAAGAGGGATGCTGTGTGGTTTGTGGTTTGTCGGAGTTATTTACCATGAATAGAATTACAATCTTTTTTTTTTTTTTCCTTTTTTTACAATTTGTTCTCTTCATTAAACAGCGCACTGATTAGCGAGTCCATCAATTTGTGCTTCTTTCTAATGGTTTCAGATGTGATTTGGACTGGATGTTTTTTTAATGTAGGGGTTTTAGTATATGCACCGCCGAAGCGAGTACAATGTAGGGATTTCGGTCCGCTGTTGCTATGGTTGGGCGAAAAGTATGCTAATTAGTACATTACATGTATTTGACTAACCTAAAACACATTTTGTAAAAACTAATTGAGTAAAAGGCCGTGTGTTTGGAAAACGAAGAGCTTTAAATATTCGTTTAATTGAATAATGTATTTATAAACGTTGTGGCGAGACAGGCTATCACGATAGAACACTTGAATTATTTACTAGCAATTTGGCTGTGCACTAATGATTCTTAAAACTGCACTTTATATTTGGAAACTTCAATAGAACTAATATATAATATTTTACTCATTAATTGCTAAAAGATTGGCTCTTTAGTTTTTCAGTTCTTAGAGAAATGCCTAATAATAAATTAATTTAGAAAAATGTGCATTAAAAAATCAACGCTAGAAAATTATTCATTACCTCAATGGTGAGGATTGAGCAAAATTGTATGGATTTTATAGAGAAAACTACAGTTACACGCTACTACTATACTAGTATCAGAGTTTAATTTTTAAGCGGACTCCCGCAGACGGACAGGTGTCCATTCTGGATAGATTTTTTTGTATTCATTTATTATGTACATAATGTAATATTACTGTTAAATAAAACCACTCATTCACTAATGATTTTATCTTTGATTATCTTAACATTTTTATACTTTTTGGAATCTGAGAAACCCACTAGGAATAAGGAAATAAGTTTTGAGAACACTTCTGCTGAGCTCTCACCTGTCAAATGAGCGCACATGTAAACTTAACGACTGCTCTCTGTCGAACTTCATTCTCACTCGCATACTTTCCTCGTGGACTTTTACACGCTCGGGCAGCTTAAGCCTTTCGACTAATGTGTTCGGTAAATCATGAAGCTCAGCAGTTAATGAACGAAGTTCTGACGCTAAACGTCGGTCTTTTCTAATGAATACACTGAAGAATGTCTCAAATGGGGCAAAAGTCATAATTCACCTTTGAAAATCCATATATGTTTTAGAGGTTGAAAATATTATAATTTTAGCACTTTCCTCCGAAGGAAAGTAGCTATTGAGGTTCGACTCATGACGGAATTTTTGAAAAATTTCTTCAAATCTTTATCGATCCTACCTAGTAGACACCGAAAATGACCCCCGTTAAAATTTATATATATAAATATATATATATATATATATATATATATATATATATATATATATATATGTCTGTTAACACGATAGAGGCCAGAGTTTTTGTTTTTTCGTTACGAAACTTGGTATATAGCATTCAATTAGCAAACGATTGAACGAGTTTGTTAACCACCAAAGTCGGTCCAACGGAAGGGGGGGTTTACCCCGAACCCAAAACACTAATTTGACTATGTCAGCCGTAATATTTGTTATATTTCAACGAAACTTGGTATTCGTAGTGGTAATATAGAGAGAAAAGTGAGATATAAAAATGAACTAAATCGGTTCATTAGAAGGGGGGGGGGGTTACTCCGGACCCACAATACCAATTCGCCACTACCAGCCGTGATTTTTGGTATATTTCGACGAAACTCGGTATTCGTAATGGTAATCTACAGGTAAATATGTGTTGTAAAAATAAACTAAATCGGTTCATTAGGAGGGGGGGTTTACTCCGGACCCACAATACCAATTCGCCACTACCAGCCGTGATTTTTGGTATATTTCGACGAAACTCGGTATTCGTAGTGGTAATCTACAGGTAAATATGTGTTGTAAAAATAAACTAAATCGGTTCATTAGAAGGGGGGGGGGTTTACTCCGGACCCAAATTCCTAATATACTCATACCGGTCGTAATTTCTGCTGTATTGTAACGAAACGCGGTATACGTCGTGGGTAACTCATGAGAAAGAAGTGTTGTAAAAATGAGCTGAATCGGTCAATCGGAAAGCGGGGGTTTAATTTGTAATATATTTCAATAGAAAAGCCCGCTTTGTAGGTTCACAAAGCCGCCGCAAGGAGCGCTTTCTACCACTAGAGTGACTGCATCCTGTTCCTGCGTTAGATCAAATTACGATAATATGAGGTTTTTTGTATTTATTACGTAGTGTAGTAGGTACCATGTGTAAACATAGCTCTGGAAGCAAATTAATAATTGATCAGTTACTCATTACAAATTTAAAAGAGAACTATTCATGTTTTTATTTTTTTTATGTAGGATATTTTAAGCAAATTGTTCTGGAAAGCAGGCTACACTACCCAAATTCTGAGGAAAGTGCTTAGTTATGCAGCTCCTGCGTGACGGACTTTTTAAAATGTTATTCCAAATACAATGAATTATATAAATCTAAACTTCTAAACCCAACCGTCAGGTGGCATGATTAAGGTTGCTTCTCTGTTATAATGTCCACAACTTGTGGACGGTCACCCATTTAGCTACTGGCCACGCCAGACGTGGCTATGGCCGTTGGCCCCTGGTTGTAGTATTAGATTGATTGAGGAATATTTATAGTATTAATTTCATGTAGTTTTCGTCGTTGAAATAAGAAGTTTAACTATTAGGGGAGAGACGGGTTGCGCAGTAATTGTAAAGGGGATCAACTCACACAATGGAAGTGGGCTGGGCACCTTGTCAGGACATCAGACAATAGATGGACGAAGATGGTGACTCCTTGGAAACTTCTTCATGGAGTTAGGAAGAGAGGAAGACCATTCACAAGATGAGAAGACAACATTAGCAAACATGCTGGTCCTTCTTGGTACAAGCTGGCCAAGGATAGATCCAAATGGATGGAATTGGTAGAGGCCTTTGTTCATTAATGGACCTTTGTTCCTTAAAAAGAAACTACCTATAGAATTTTATTCATTTATTTTCTTATGTATTAATATGGAGTTATCTTTATTTAATATGGAGTATTATATATATATATATATATATATATATATATATATATATATTCAATCTTTGTATAATTGGAATAACGGCTTTATTATTATAATTATTATTTGAATAACAAACGATTGGACGAATTCTGTGACGGGAAAACTAGGTCCATCTTCAACGCATCCAAGTCCGAAACTTCCTGGAAAGCCATTAACGCAAACTCGTGCCCGACGAGAGAAGTCTCCTGTATCTGCACCGAAGTTAAGCATCGTCGGGCGTGGTCAGTACCTGAATGGGTGACCGACCACGTGCTGTTGGCATTAGAAAAGGGTGGCAACCTGTAGATAGCCCGGCGCTAATAGCCAACCAGTTGATGCGCCGTAAAAAAAAAAAAAAAAAAAAAAAAAAAAAAAAAAAAAAAAAAAAAAAAAAATCTGCTGATATAGAAATTCATAGTCTAGGTGCTGCCTTAATCTAGTCATTCAAGGTTACTTTTAAAATACATATTACAACATTTAGAACACAGATATTCTATTAATGATTAGGGGATTCTAGTTTTATTAAATAAGCATTAAAAGGCCAGATAATCGATATGAAGAATCCTTAGATATAATCAAAGTTACACAGACTGTACCAAACTTCTGCGGGGCCATTAAACCACCGCCAGCTTACTGAAAGTTTTGAGTTTTATTGTAATCTCGCGGCTCCTGCTCCCCTACCTCTCTGTTTATGGTTAACCATTAGAAAGGTAATTATAAAAGATTCTCCCATTTAAAAGATGTCCTCCTCCCATTAGCCTGCTCCCTGTTTTAATGGTAGCTCATAACGAGCTCTAGCGGTGGGCCCGGTAAACAAACCACTTATTCTTCGTTTGCTATAACAGGGACTAATACGCCTTGCAATAATATATGGCCCGACTCGACTCGGTGTTATTATTTTACTGTGACGCAATGCCAGTGCCCGGCGTATTACACGCCTTTTATGCAATTATATACGCATAATTACAATGGTCTTGTTTCAGTTGCATCCCAGAGATAATAGCTAATTTATGCATTTCTGTTCATCTGAATTAAATTTCAATCTTCAAATTTATATAACATAAAACAAGGTGTATTTCTCGAGAAATAAAATGATATTACCAGTCCAACATAGCATCCCTTTTAGAGGAACTGCTTTACCGTCAGAGCTTCTAGTATGCAACTACCATGGGCGTAAATAAGGGGGGGGCCGAGGGAGCTGCAGCCTCCCTCCCCGAAATTATGATTTAATCGGTAAAAATGTGTCAATAAAAACTAAAAAATTATAAATAAGATCACTTTGTACAGAGAAATATTTTTTGGGTGTTATAGCGTTTTAGTTGATTACTCCCAAAATGGTCCTAGCCCTCCCCCCCCCCCCGAACTATATTTCCTACATACGCCCCTGATATTTGGGTGCCTCATCAGCAAGCATGGTCTCGATTTAAAGTGAGCGCATTGGCGTTTGTTTGGAAAACGCTAAAATATATTTATATATTTTTTCCCCTGACCCTGTATATTACAATATTTCCATGGATTTAATAATAAATACAGAAATACCGATATTTTCGACTTTATCAATTATTTTTTGGACCTACTTGTTGTGTGTTATTCCATAAATACCCCTTCACGTGCCATTTTCACCTTAAGGCACGTTCAGCTATGGTTTGAACGTGGCTAATGAAACACTATGAAATATGGAGGGCGAAAGGACATTCACTGATAGATAAATCACGTGGTTTATCTATTTTTTCTAACCCTACATGCGTTTGGTTCGAGAAAGTTTGGTAAAAGGTACATGAGATCTTATAGAAAATTTGACGCAGAATTTGAAAAAGTCATCAGAATTAAATTTTCCCTATAGAAAGAACAACAAATAACGAAAAACTAGCATTTAGACAGAAATGCCTATATCTAGGGAAATATTACAAGTAAAAATGTCTCCTTGGTGGCATTCAACTACACTTTAGTCGCCTCAGGTAAGGTGATTTCCTTTGGGACCAACCTGTATATATGTATATAAAAGTATGAGAAAGTTTATTTCAATGTTCTTTTACTTATTAACGGTATTTTTATTTAAAATTATTTTTCTCTTTGTAAAATAATTTTGTTTCCAAATTGTAAAATAATATAAGCTTACTAATTTGAAGCTCTAATAAAACTAGAGTACACGGAGAAAAAAAAAAACAGGCTGCTCGCATCTACTTTCAGGCTGCCCGCAGCCAGAAAACTGTGACTCAGTGCCAGTATTTTGAAATAGGACATTTTAGTTTAAAATAGGATTCCACATATTTTAGCCTAAAATAGGATTCCACTAGTTAGAGTGCCCGCATTTTATAATAGAGTGCTGGAATGCTAATTCTGCATCCTATAGTAGAGTTCTCACACCCAAAGCGAGCATCCAACTATAGAGTGCCCAGCACTCTACTTTCAAGTGCGTACCCCTAGACTTTAGATTACTGGCACTCTGTTACTGGCTTCTAGCAGCCTACCCATATAGGCTGCGAGCATCCTGATGTTTGCTTCCTGTATCCTACCCCTTTAGGCTGCTAGCATCCTATATGGATGGGTTACATTGACCCCATCCATATAGGATGCTAGCAGCCTACAGAGAGATGACTATTATGTGGATAAAAAAGAACAAAGGTAAATTCAGAGTAATAATAATGAGACTTTATTTGGGTGTAATTTACATATACACTTCTTAACAAGTAGATATTTACAAGTAGGTAAGAGGTATACACTTTTTAACAAATATAGATATTTACAAGTATTAGGTATTAGGTACTTATGAAGGTAAAAATGTAGTTTCCAGCCCTCCAAACCGATTTCTTTCAAACTTTGCACAATAACGTATTTTGATGCACTAAACACGAATACGATAAAAAAACCGTCGGATTTAACTAGGAAAGAAGTTATTAAGCACTTAAGTTCACTGTTGTGCAGGTTATGAGAGCTAATTAGAAGAATGTCTAGGACGACTTTAATGTCGAGGATTAGAAAAATGTCTAGGACGACTTTAAGGGCATACATGCTATGCGTTTCCGCTCGCTCCGCTCGCTCAAGAAGATAACAAAACCCCAGTCAATCCAACCCGCTAAAATTAATAGAATTCTATTAATTTTAGCGAGTTGGATTGACTGGGGTTTTGTTATTTCCTTGAGCGAGCGGAGCGAGCGGAAACGCATAGCACGTATGCCCTTAAGCGACAGGTGACGACGGGTGAGGATGCCCTTAAAATTAACAATATCTTTGAATAAATGTTTTCTGAACATTTCAAATGACAGTTCTCTGTTTCCCTATGTTACATATCTGCGCATGCGCGTGTTTACAAATACGCTGATGACGCCTAGTTTTATAACCTTCCTAACTTTAGTGCTTACTATTATAGTCTATCAATTTTAGCGAGTTGGATTGACTGGGGTTTTGTTATCTTTTTGAGCGAGCGTAAACGCATAGCATGTATGTCTTAAAGTCGTCATTTATGCCTTAAAGTCGTCACAAATTTAGTTGTTTACATTAGCTCTCATAACCTGCACAACAGTGAACTTAAGTGCTTAATAACTTCTTTCCTAGTTAAATCCGACGTTTTCTTTTATCGTATTCGTGTTTAGTGCATCAAAATACGTTATTGTGCAAAGTTTGAAAGAAATCGGTTTGGAGGGCTGGAAACTGCATTTTTGCCCTTATGAACAATATTGAACAAGTAGGTCTAGAAATAAAATATTTTTTTTTGTTTTTATGACACTTATAGCCGCATTCATAAAGCCGAAGACAGTTGATTTCAGCATCTGTTCAAACAGAAACAAAAATAAATTTTTATCAATAACAAATGAAAAGTTGTTGTTGTTGTGTTTTATATAATTAAAAAGAGACATAAATAGGCATTTTTTGTAGTTTAAAATGTCGCAGTAAATTCAAAGCTGCCAGGGAATTACAAAATAAATATAAAATAAGGTTTTTTTCTATGGATATGATCATAAATGAAGGAACTCTAGAAACAGAATGGAAACCAGGCTCTTGTTTTTATTATTAAATTTAAAAACAGATGTTATATACAATAGAATGAAGAAAGTTGTGTTTGTTTTTCAAGAATATATTCCCTTAATATAACATGGAGCTGCGGGTATAGAACCAACTGAAGATGGAGTTCAATAAGCCTGGTAAGCTGAGGACTGATGGAAGTCTTTTTTCCTTCATTTATGATCATATCCATAGAAAAAAACCTTATTTTATGTTTATTTTGTAATTCCCTGGCAGCTTTGAATTTACTGCGACATTTTAAACTAGAAAAAATGCCTATTTATGTTTCTTTTTATTGATTATATAAAACACAACAACAACATTTCTTTTGTTATTAATAAAAATTTATTTTTGTTTCTGTTTGAACAGATGCTGAAATCAACTGTCTTCGGCTTTATGAATGCGGCTATAAGTGTCATGAAAACAAAAAAAATATTTTATTTCTAGACCTACTTGTTCAATATTGTTCATAAGTACCTAATACCTAATACTTGTAAATATCTATATTTGTTAAAAAGTGTATACCTCTTACCTACTTGTAAATATCTACTTGTTAAGAAGTGTTTATGTAAATTACACCCAAATAAAGTCTCATTATTATTACTCTGAATTTACCTTTGTTCTTTTTTATCCACATAATAAAGTCATCTCTCTGTAGGCTGCTAGCATTCCAGCACCCTATTATAAAATGCGGGCACTCTAACTAGTGGAATCCTATTTTAGGTTGAAATATGTGGAATCCTATTTTAGACTAAAATGTCCTATTTCAAAATACTGGCACTGAGTCACAGTTTTCAGGCTGCCGGCAGGCTGTTTTTTTTTCTCAGTGTAGCATGTAAAAATGAAAAACATAAAGGACATTGAGAAAGTTTTTTATTTCGAGAATCATCCTCTTTTTTAATAACAATAGTGGTATTCTAAGTTATATTATGGGAAGTTTTTATCTTTTATTCTTAAAAGATTATATTTTGTATCTAATTTAGCCTGTCCTATTTTCCGTTTCGTTAAGTTTCTTGCAATCCAGTTTTCATGTTTGCCTGCAATATTGCTTATTTCTTTACAAATTGTTTTCAATTAGTATTCCATTATATTTTTAGATTTACCGTTAAGAGTGAAAATTATTTGGATAAGATCTAGAATACTATATAAAATAATGAAATTTCTTAAAATGTATTATTTAGATGTCTAGCGTCAATATTTTCGGAGTTATGAGCAAAAGAAGTACGAAAAAAGTATTTTATTCGAATTGTTTGGGATTAAAAAAATAATTTCTTGCATTTTTTTAGGTTGATACATAAACCAATGATTGTTACTTGAGTTTTTCCGAAGATATTCCAGCAAAACGCGTAGAAATAATAATAATAAAAAAATAGTAGAAAAAATAATAAAAAAAAAAATAAATAAATAAAAATAAAATAAAAAAAAAAATAAAATGAATAAAAAAATAATAAAATAAAACAAAATATATGTTTACATTATATATATTTTTTATTATTTGTACTGTATTTACATATGTACTGTGCACTATACATATATATGTATACTATATTTATATAAGTGCAAATATATTTATGTGTGTGTGAATCTGGTTCTTATATCCATGCAATTTTATAACAAAAATAATTTCTCTTTTTTTCCAAACTTAGATTCTCCCAAATACAACTTTAGTAACACAACTCTATCTCAAACACATAATACTGAAAACACTCTCCATCCTAACATTAATCTTGCACAATTAAACACAACAAGGGCGGAGATGACCAAGCAGTTTTCTGCCCTTAAACTACCAACCCAACCCAACCCAACACGCGTAGACTAAATGTATTTGTGAGTAAGCGATGGTGAGCTTTTTTATATAATATTCAATATAGATATAAGTGTTAATCATTGAAATAATATAAAAATGTAATCAGAAATTCTGCAGTATGCCTGAACTGTCCATATTATTTCCCAAACCCAGGCATGCAGATAAATACCTCTGTACTTGCTGACGTGCAATATTGGCTCCTGCTCATGGTTTTTGTTAGCATTTATGTAATTCAATCAATAGGATGTTTGAATTATTCATTTCATTTGCAGGTTTGTAAGCCTCGTTTTCCCCCCTCCCCATCACTATCACCCGGCTAACTACACCCGCCGGGTGGAAATTACTTGTATTAGTCCGGGTAATTTCATATTTCATTTATTGAAAGTAATTAAATAGAAGAAATAAAACGTGTTTTACATTTATCTGAATAAATTCATAGTAATAATCGTTAGGGATTCGAATAAACGTCCTATTTATTTTGTTTATTGCACTGTTATTACAGACATCACCACTCGAGCTCTTCCGATCGTTGAACTTTCTATCCACCTTAAATTAATGAAAACGAAATGGAATTATTAAGAGACTCACTGATAAAACCGGATGAAGCCATTGAAAAACTTTTTAGCCTGGAAACCGCAGGAACTAAGAGAGAAAGGCTTAGAGAGAGACTTGGTTTCGACCAGGCAAAACATGAAAGATGAAAGAAGTTTTGGGGCTGGATGAGTGGCCTTGCATCTTTGGGCGGATTTACTATGATACACAAGGAGTTAACGGAATTATTAGATGTAGAAAAACAGTTATTACACAATCATAAGATATTTTAGAATTAATTTTAAATAATAAAGAGAAGTTATTATTTTTAAAAGAGGGGATCAAGTAGTATTGATAAGATTGCGCATTGTAGTTTTTCTTTAAGACACACTCTATTCAAATGGACAGACGAGTTTGTAAATACTGTAACACAAGAATAACAGTACAACACATATTAACGGAATTCAGTCACCATAAAATTCTTGGTATATCGCACATATCGTAAGAGATTTGGGAGCTTCTGTCACTAGAAAGTCAGCACATCAAAAAAAAATGCTAAACATCTAATATACAGTTAGTAAAAAAAGTCTGCATACACTTATGATTATTTTGTTTTAATCAAAAAAGAGGGTTAAAAGCAAAAGAGAAAAAATCATGAAACAATTTATTTATTTTTTCCTTTTAAATATAAGCTCTTTTGATGAATTTAGTACATTTTAAAAAATGTTATAACTCCAATAAAAAATAATATAGAAAAAGTAACAATAAATTTTGCAAAAAAAGTCTGCATACACGGCAAATAATATAATAATTATCAATACAAATATTTAACAAAAATTATCTAATGATCAATGGGACCTCCCTTATTTGTTATTACCTCCCTCAGACGACTGTTCATTGTGCTAACTAGTTTTCTTGTAAATGTTGGATCGGTTTTCAGCCATTCCTCCTTAAGGGCCTCTGAGAGTTGATGTTTATTTTTTATTTTGTGATGCCTCAGCCTCCTTTTAAGATCCTGCCAGAGGTGCTCTATGGTGTTAAGGTCAGGCCATTGTAGTGGTGTTCTTAACTGACGTGAAGCATTGTACAGCAACCATTCTTCGACCCTTCTGGCACAATGGTTAGGATCGTTGTTTTATTGAAAAATAAAATTCAATCCTAGGCCTAACTTGGTGGTACTGGGTCAGAGATTTTCTTTTAGGACATCTAGTTATACATATTGGCCCATTATTCCCTCGATGATGTTCAAGTTTTCTACTCCAGCTGAAGCCATAGAGCCCCAAACTATCATCCCACCTCCTTCGTGCTTAACTGTCGAGCGTAGGTTTTTCAATTTCATGGCCTCGTTTTTTCTCCTCCACACTTTAACATTGCTATCAGCACCGTAAATATTAAATTTGGATTAATCCGTGAAAATCACTCTGTCGTAAAAGCTGGTAGGCTTATCAAGGTAACTTTTCGCAAATGCCAACCGCTTTGCTCGGGTAACTTTGCTTATACGCGGCTTCTGGCGAGCCCTTCGTGATTTGAGATTATTTTTTTTCAATAAATTATGTACCGTTTGAGGACCCAGTACCACCAAGTTAGGCCTAGGATTGAATTTTATTTTTCAATAAAACAACGATCCTAACCATTGTGCCAGAAGGGTCGAAGAATGGTTGCTGTACAATGCTTCACGTCAGTTAAGAACACCACTACAATGGCCTGACCTTAACACCATAGAGCACCTCTGGCAGGATCTTAAAAGGAGGCTGAGGCATCACAAAATAAAAAATAAACATCAACTCTCAGAGGCCCTTAAGGAGGATGGCTGAAAACCGATCCAACATTTACAAGAAAACTAGTTAGCACAATGAACAGTCGTCTGAGGGAGGTAATAACAAATAAGGGAGGTCCCATTGATCATTAGATAATTTTTGTTAAATATTTGTATTGATAATTATTATATTATTTGCCGCGTATGCAGACTTTTTTTGCAAAGTTTATTGTTACTTTTTCTATATTATTTTTTTTTTGGAGTTATAAAATTTTTTAAAATGTACCAAATTCATCAAAAGAGCTTATATTTAAAAGGAAAAAATAAATAAATTGTTTCATGTTTTTTTATATTTCGCTTTTAACCCTCTTTTTTGATTAAAACCAAATAATCATAAGTGTATGCAGACTTTTTTTACTAACTGTATGTGTGAAATCTGAAAGACTTTGATTTACTTTAAGAACTATTTTTAGTATTAAATGTAATTTTACACTCAAGAATTTTGTGGCCACTGTTTTGAAATATTTTGTTCTAGAATTACTTGATATTGAGATTTTTCTTTTAGTATATATCATTGCCTTTAATTATTCAATTATTCCTCAAAATATGATTTCCCTAACAATAGAACTAAACTCAGACTGTCAGGTGAATCTCCTAAGTTGTTAAGCTAAAACAAATAAATAAACACCAATGCAGTAATATTGGTACAAATCTGCATAACAGTTCACTAATTAACAATTGTAAATATTCAAGTAGCAAAAATATTCCACTGGAGAAAATGATTCAGCCGAATTCTACCAATTTGGAATTCCATAAAAAGACTTTAAAGTTCCGGCAATTAATTTCGGTCAGTAATAAAACTAGACATTTACTGGCATTGCAATTAAGATCTATTAGGACCAAGGCGCCCATAATATATTTTTTTTTTGGCGATTCTCAGAAATGGTCTGGCCACGTGGTCTTTATAAAACATTTGATATTTCCTGTGTCATTTTGAAACGAGAGAAAAAATATATTTTTTTCTTTTCCGGGACATTCGTTCCTCAGCAGCAATTATTCATTTGAAGAAATGTCCTAATAAGTTTTGTGCTGGATCCTGCTAGCATTATTAATTTAATGTTTTGAACAACGAATAAGTAGTAAAAAATGTTTATTACCTTGACCTTACAATGCTTACTACTGAGACTTGTAAGGGCAGGTGTTGGAAGAGTTGGGACTTCACAGTATCAAGGTTGGTATTGTGGCGGTCTGTAAGGGATGGGTAAGTCCATATATGTTTTAGATAAAAAGAAGCTTTACGGTTGGATATATTATTTTTAAAAGGACGAAAACGAGTATTGTGGGAGTGAACAGATGTTTTGAAAAATATTTGGAGATCTTTGAGATTGGATGGATTCAGGTGAGGAAATACTGGAGAGGAAAGAAGGCTAAAATTCAACTCGTGGAAGAGGTGCGATATATGAGAGCATCTGGGGGTTCCGATAAAACAGGATAACAGTTCGCACGATCAATTTTTCTGCGTGTTCGTAAATGTCTTATTTAACAATTATTCGTTTCCTGGGCATTTTCAATTAGAAGCAGTCACTGTACATTATCTAGATTTTGCCCAGGAATCAACCAGTTCTGCGCGCCAAGTAGGATCCTATAGGTCTGCGCAAACAAAAGAACAAGGCAGTGCGCAAGCGCTGCCATCAGCCCTCCTCGTCCATCCCCACCACACACCTTCATAGATGGTTGGCATCTCCATCATTTCAGTGCAGTTTGTAGTATCTTTCAAATTTTATTTCTAGATATCGTCGAGACAAACGCAATGTGAAAAAGTCCGTCACGCAGGAGCTGCATAACTAAGCACTTTCCTAGCGCTAGCTAGAATTAGCTCCTAGCGGGCTAATTCTAATGAAACAGAGTTGAAAGTAAACTCTCCTTTCTAATAGACCGATTTACTTCATTTTTACAACACTTCTTTCTCATGAGATACCCACGACGCATACCGCGTTTCGTTACAATACAGCAGAAATTACGACCGGTAATTTCCACCAAATAACCCGATTTAGTTTATTTTTACAACCTATTTTTCTCTGTTGATTACCACCACGAATACCGAGTTTTTTTGAAATGTAACAAAAATTACGGCTGGTAGTGGAAAATTGGTAATGTGGGTCCGGAGTAAACCCCTCCTCCTAATGAACCGATGTAGTTTATTTTTACAACGTATTTCTCTCTTTAGGTCAACATAACGAATACCGAGTTTCGTAGAAATATAACAAAAATTACGTCTGGCATGGTCAAATTAGTGTTTTGGGTCCGGAGTAAACCCCCCCTCTCAGTGGACCGACTTTTGTGGTTAAAGAACTCGTTCAATCGTTTGCTAATTAAACGCTACATACCACGTTTCGTGAAGAAAAAACAAAAACTCTGGCCGCTATCGTGTTAACACACACACACACACACACACACACACACACACACACATATATATCTATACATTTTAACGGGGGTCATTTTCGGTGTCTACTAGGTAGGATCGATAAAGAAATTTTTCAAAAATTCCGTCATGAGTGCAACCTCAATAGCTACTTTCCTTCGGAGGAAAGTGCTGAAAACGCATTCTTCATTTTCAATCTTCACTGATTGCTGGTGGACTGATGGACGGCAAATTCTGGAATCTAAGTTCACTCAGTGAAATGGGAGGGTAACCACTGTCAAAAACTCGAATCTGCCGATTATTTGACTGTCCAAAAGGAAAGTAATGAATAAAACTTTTTTCGCTCTGGAAAGTGGTGATTCTCACATTCGATACTTTGCAATTGTATCGAAGATGTGTCACAAACTAAGATTAATAATGGAATAGATCGTATGGATTATGCTTTTATTGCGGCATTAGTCATAAGTAGAGCCCGGAAGTTAGGCAAAATGCCTTTTTTTATCTGAATAGATATATTGAAGAATCAGATAGAAATAAATATGTTTCCGTGCATTTAGGAAGTGTAGAGACAATTTTTATTTTGCCTTTTTTGCTTATTTTGGCTTTTTTAAGATCTAAAGCCTTTTTTTGCTCGTTATGCAATTTTTTTCTGTGATTTAAACATTTTAAAAAGCACATAACGAATTTCGAATTTCAGTTCGTCGAAAACAAAGGTTTCACAGATTAAATTACATTTTGCCGTCACAAATATCAATTCGAAAGCTTATTTTCCCAACCCGTGGATTGACCCTCTGTAAATAACAGAGCCTTCCTTGGTAGAAGGAATGCACAGGCATAATGAATAGCAGGAAAGAGAGAGGATGAGAGAAGTACGTGTCCTTCCTCACACCCCTTTTGCTGTGACAATGGTGTAGTTACCTGGTATTCCGGATTTAGATGATAAGATAATGCAGAGGAAGTTTTTCCATAATGAAAAATATTTTTTCTTCTATGAGAGTTGATACTTTGAAAAAGCATCTTGTTGTTGCTTGTACGAAGGTAAGCAGTACGAAAAGTAAGAGTAGAGTAAGTACACTAATTCTGTGATAAATTGATAATAAAGAAATGAATGAGTATTTAAAATACATATTTTCATTAATAATGAGTGAGATTCCTCTTTGCCTTCACTCCTAATAAATGCCTATTTTAATTACAATACTGCCTATTTTCAGTATTTCAAGTGCCTTTTTGCCTGCCTATTTTAACCAAAAATAAATGCCTATCTTCCGGGCTCTAGCCATAAGATATGCACGGCCTTTTATTAAAGCCAGTTTATTATTCTACTACTACAAAAAAAGTTTAACATGAAGTGTGCCATTTCGATTTTATATTCTGAAGCTAAATTTTCCTGTGTTTAGTTAATACTAAAAAGAGAATTAACATCGAGAAAAAAGGAGATTCAGTCAATGAGAAGCAGTTATTTTTCCCCATTTTGTTACAATCTATTATTGAAGAAAACTCAGACCAAAATTATACTACCAAATGTCGGTTCCTCATATAGGGGTGAAGTAAAGAGAAAAGTTTCCAACATCAACAACAAAAACTGAAACTTTTTTAGAGTTCTTTTTTTAAAATTAACTTTCATAACCATTGCCTTTTTAAACGCTAGGGCCTCCCAGAACTTTATTGGCTCCAATTGAAATTAAAAAAAAAGTAATTCAAGCGATATAATATATATATATATATATATATATATATATATATATATATATGAATATGTATATATATCATGCTACAATGGAGGCCTAAATACATCTTCTATTAGGTGTACTTAGTTACATTTATGTGTAACCGTCGAGTCTTCTAAGAAATCAGTAATTTTTTTATTGGGTTGTGCTATATATTTAGAAGTTACAAGAATGTATTTAATATTCAAACTAAAAATAAATTTTAACTTTATGATTTAATGAATTTGACCTTCTTCGTGGAAGAGAAGGGGAAAATATAAATTTTAACGAGAGCTAATTTTGATTACAAAAAAAAAAAAACTTTTTTCATAAACTGAAGAGTATCTTAAAAGATAAAACCAGTCAGCGAAGAAGTTTAAAAGAGCATATACATGATATTATTTTTCTGTAATATTTGAAAACTTTGGTTAGGGTACATTTATATAACTAGGAATCAAATATATTCCCGACGGAAGGCCAATAAAGATAAAAATAGAATTCTAATATTCATTAATTTATTAAAATCTGCCTATTTCTTTCGCAACCTTTAGATACCTCTGGAGGTGCTCAAATAATAGGAATACTGCTAATTAAGCTTAATCGTATTAAAGACAATCTACTCAAAAAATGGTGTAAAACATGGTATACGGTTATACGAAAAAAGATGGAATATTTGAATTGTATATCTTTGAATATAGTCGTTATTTTAAACGACTACTAATTTTCTCTATAATACTTTTTTTTAATCTTTATCGTTTGTATACTGCAGGTCATGTATACTTCTCACACCTGATTATTGACGCCTTAATATAAATCTTTAACGTGTGATTCTTTTTTGTACAATAAGTCTGTGTTAGTAATATAGTAAGTATTTAAACTCCTGAGTAGGCATCTAAGGGTTTATGAAACATGTAGAGCTAATTTCAATTAATCAATTTACCATAATTCTATTTTTTTTGTTACCCTACCGACTGTCATATATTTGACTACAGAAATTTGGGTAACTAAGAGATCTAGACATTACAAGAAAGAGCATGTAGTGAAAATGAAGTCCAAAACAGAGGGACTACTTCATTACAGAGATATTAATCCGACTTAATTATAAATTCTATAGAATTTCTATATTTGGACACCACGTGTGCCGGCTGGAGGACGAGAACATTGACACTCTATTCTAAAGGTAGCAAGTACAAAAATAGAGCCTTGTCCAGCCGTAGATAACCCATTCTATATATGGCAGTATGCAGAAGTATATATATAGCAGAACATAGCATAGTTTTCATTCTGGTTGCAAAAACACAAACAAAATAGTAAGATGCTTATGTTTCTTCTTCACCAAAACTCAGGAAGGTTTAGTGAATACAAAAAAAATGTATTTTAAGAAAATAGAAATTGTCAGGGTTCGGTCGTAGTATCTTAATAAAACCAAATGTTTTATAGAAAAATTAGTTTTATAGCCAACATTTCGGCTTGAAATTCAAACCCTCATGAGGTCTGTAAAAACGTCAATCGAAACGCCGGCAAACAATAAAACTAATTTTCCTATAAAAAAAAAAAATGTATTTTTATTAGGATACCACGACCGAGCCCTGACGATTTCCGTCAACAATTTCCTATCAAAGACATTTTTTTTTAGTTTCATTTCTGTTTCTTATCGAAAGAAGACATAGAGTTACCCGATTCAGGAAGGTCTGTCAGTTAGACCTGAACAGTCAACCTGAAAGCCAGTCGCCTGAACGTGTATATAGTCCGGCCGCCTGTTCAGGCCTAACTGACAGGCTTGACTGACCGTGTGTAGCCTGCATTAGCAGTGAATATTTCTTTGACCTATAGATGATATAAACTTTAACATGCTGAGTACTTAGGAAGGAGGACATGCTGAAGATTTTATTAGTTAAATTTTAATTTTTTATCAACAATTACTCGGCAGGCTATGAATTGAACCCAGATTCTTAAGTTTTACGATTGGGAGTATTCCCAATCGGACTTAATAATCGTATGAAATATTAATTAAAATTATTGTTACTTTATGTCAATATTTTGGTGGATATTTATTCTGTAGATCATTCAGAAGGTTATAATTATCAAATGTTATTCTGAAGGGTATAAAAGATAACACAAAATTAAGTTTTTAATATAAAACGAGAAATATACCAATACAACCGATATTGTTCAAATTTATAACGCCTCTTCTTTTAGCGCGGTTCCTCCCTCCCCCATAGGGAGGAACCCCGCTTATAGGGTTGATACAATGAAACAATCCGGAAGTGCCGACTAGAAAATTTCGCGTTTCAGAACCCCTAGAGACCGAAAATAACGGTGGTTCAAATTTGTATATATATATATATATATATATATATATATATATATATATATATATGTATATATTTATTTATATATATATATTTATATATGTATATATATATATATATATATATATTTGTCTGTTCGCTCTCTAGATAGAAGACGATTGGTCCGATTTTGATGAAATTTGGTACAAAAATCCTTCGTCCAATTTGAAAGGTCAAGTTCGTTAACCAGCAAAATCCGCCTACTGGAAGATGGCGTTTGGGGCGAAATTCGCGCAAAAAAAATCGTAACACTTACGTTTTTGAGTTCATAAGCTTGTAAGTAAACGTTTTATATGATTCCTGGGCTAGGAAAACGAATGAAACCATTTTGAAGGCGATCGCTTTAACCGTTTTCGAGAAAATTGGAAAAATAGTTTTTGAATTCCGTTTTTGGTTTGGGTACTTAGAATTACGGGATTCAGTTGAAACTTTATCTGCATGTTCTACTTTCATTGAAACTAATATGTTGAAAGTTTTGTTACGTTTGGAGTTAAGGAAGGGTTAGAATAAAATATTTTATGAACAGACATGAAAAGTTTTGGGAAGTTCGTATACTTTCATTAATATCTCGAACACGGTTGGGAAATCGTGGTAAGTGGATAGAAACTATTTGAAAGCTTACTAAATTCTCTACAATAAAGATTCTAAAACTATTTTTGATTAGGTCATGTCAATCGGAGAAATAAGTGCTTAAAACTTCAAATACGTCTGTTTTGTTCTTATGAACGGGTTTTTGTCGTTCTTGTTGTAATTTTTGTCTCTTTCCCTTCGTTTTTTATTGCTTTTTATTTTTGTAATTTCTTATGTTGCGAAAATTTTGTGTGTAAAACAGGATATGAAAAATGAGGCCAATTTTCTGTTGCTAGAAATAATATAAATTTTGGGAACTTTCATTAATATCTCGAAAACTGTTGAGAATTTTGGTAAACGGAAGGATACCATTAGAAAGCTTATTAAATGCTCTACATAAAAGGTTCTGATAAAAGTTTTGATTAGGCGATGTCAATCGGAGAAATAAGAGCTTAAAGCTTTAAAGTAATTGATTTCGCTTATTCGAAGTGTTCTTTTTGTCTGTATTTTATTCCTTGTTATTTTTTAATTGCTTATAGTTGGATAATGTATTCGAAAATAAAACAGGTTAAGTAAAATAACAAAAACAATTTATTGTTAGAAATATAGAGTTCCAAGATTCCAAGACCTTGTAACTAGCGGGACGGTTTCTAGTCTTGCCGACCCTTCCAGGTAAGATTGTAAATCCTACCTTTCAAGACTGGTGGAACCAAAATATAACTGTCAGGGTTCGGTCACTGCTACTTAATAAAACTACATTTTATCGTAAAAATGTTTTTATTGTGCCGACGTTTCGGCTTGAACTTCAAGCCTTCATCAGGGCTGTAAATACAAGTAGGACATATTTAACACTAATATATGCACATATCTATGTAAATATACCTAACATATATATATATATATATATATATATATATATACATATATAATATATATATATTTATATATATGCATATACACATAACCATATACACGCACACATATGTACATATATATGCCCACATACATACACATATGGGGTATGTATTATTAAGTAGCAGTGACCTAACCCGGACAATCCCTACCTTGCATCATCAACGGTCAACGATCTCCTCTCAACAAAATAATAACTGCTTCTATTTTAATCTTTCGAAATTAGACTAGGGATAAGAACGGAACCGCGCTAAGATGAGGCAGTTCCTGCGAGTCGGACTTTTTAATATTACTCGCTGTTACCCGGCGTGCCATGAAACACCTACTATATATTGAAGAGCTCTTACTAGGCGTGTCATACTACACCCTTAATTTATTATTATTCTGTAAAAGTAAGGCTCTAATTAATAATGTAAAAATTGGACTAGAAGAGTTTTTTCGAAAGAATAGAAAAAAAAAAAATCTTCCTACAGAGTGTCTCGAACTTGGACTTCACTTGTCAAACTACTCACAATATACCACAGATGACAGAATGACGTTTCCTTTATGATCCGTTTTGGTGAATATCTCAATTTTCATAAGGGAAGATTTCTGACAATTCACTCTACAACTTTTCGGGTTCACAGTTTCGAACACGTGACCTCCGAACTGTGAGTCCTAGATGATGTTGACCTACCCTATGACACTACCCTACTAAGATTGGCCAAAATAGGTCAAACGTTGTGGATATGTTAAAGGAACGGACAGACAGATGTTTTTATAAATATATATATATATATATATGTGTGTGTATATATATATATATATATATATATATATATATATCTGACATCGATTTTTTTTTTTTTTTTTTTTTTTTTTTTTTTTTTTTTTTTTTTTTTTTTTTTTTTTGGATACACGTTTACAAGACATAATTTTTAAACTTAATAAAACTTATTGAAAGTGTTGATCGTCGGGGATTCGGTCTATTTTTTTATTCACTGAAACCACATTTTATAGTTAATTTTTTTTTACGGCGCATCTACTTCTGGGCCATTAGTGCCGAGAAGTCGATGTGTTAAATGTAGAAAAATGTTTTAAATATAGGCAAATATGTTTTAATTGTAGACAAATTCTGTTGAGTAAATTTTTAAAGATATTGTACACCATTCTGAAAAAGTACTTATGAAAATAAAATTGATAGACTCTTAAAAAATGTTAGAAGTATAAAATATTTATCGGGCAGAAAAAAATAATCGATTTTTTAAAAAAAATATTTCAGGTGGTGTAACTTTTAAAGACAAAGGGTCTATAGAAGGTTTTTAAAAACAGAATGAGCTAGAAGTGACTTGGTCTTTAGAAGAAGACTATTTTTGCTGTGGGTGACAAGCTGGAGATCTGCCCCATCACCAGCCAGCACACCAGCCCTCACCACACAAACATTTATATACACTTTATAAACATTGTGTGTATACAGTGTATATTCGGGGGGCCTTTTACTCCCCTAACGGTGATGACATAGGGACACTTTCATCAGTTTATTTCGGTCATGTTTATATGTTTTTTAGTATTTTTTTTAGCTGTCATCTGGTGAAATGTTTTGTAATCTAGAGTTTTCTGTGTCCTCTCTTTATAACTACAGGCTATTTTTAGGGGGAAATTGGAATTAAATTATCTCGATGTGTGATGAAGGTTCCTAATAGAAAATCTACAAAATATTAATATATATATATATATATATATATATATATATATATATATATATATATATATATATATAAAATCAGTCCCGTAACAGGCCACAAGGGCCCAGAGGGGCAGATACTGTAGAGATATCTGATTCTTGACCATACGGCACACTAGGGAGATAGTGTGGTCAACGCTATGCTCCGGCCGCCTGATTTTCCCCTTGGCTGCTTCGACTGCTAGAGTCATTAGCACCCAAGGTACCCATTATTAATTAAATTAATTAAAGGCTGGGTGAGCCTAGGGACGATCTGGGACCCCAAATCCAACCCTCGAACGATATATATATATATGGCGCAGTCATATACATATATGTAACCGACTACAATCTGATAATAAAAGCTGATAAATTAGTCCTAATGAACAATAAATTTAAACAATGAATATAATTTGTAAAATTTAAAAAAAAGAAAAAAAGTAAACAATATTTATTTTAGAGAATAATGGATGACGATTGTGTTTTATAATTAGCTATATCAATAATTTCGTTTTGTTATAAGATAAAACCTGCCAATAATTATGTAATCGGGAAAAAGGTTTTTTTATGAATACAGAAATAGAAATGTACATGATGTTTTCATTTATTTTATTATACTTATTAATTCAGGTACTTTATTTGTTGGCCTTTCAACTGACAAAATGATTAGGTTAAATCGAGGCATTTTTAAATAGTAATAACAATGTCAATAATGATTATGGACGTACAAAGAAAAAACTCCAGAACCAAAGGGCTAAAATATTTTTTTCTGTAAGAATTTTTTATTCTTACCATAATATTCAACTCTTATAAAAATAATTACTCTAAAAACTAGCTGAATGTACCACTGGAAGTTGGTATGTGGGCAAATATTTAATGTATTTAATTCTGGAGTCTGACTTATTATTTATTTTACATTATATGGCTTTTCTTTTTTCATTATGCCATCTTAAAGTTTTCAGCAGTAGACTATTTTATCGGGTCTCTCCGTAGTCGAATAGCTAATGCGTTGGATTCCCGTCCGGGAGTTGGGGGTTCGAGTCCCATCTGCAGCTGGAATTTTTTTATATCATGGCTCGTAGAGAAAAAAAATGTTTAATTAAAAACATTTTTTTTAACTTAATCTATTTTATTGACACAAATTTAATAAAATATTTTGGAACACATAAAATGTATTGAAAATATGTAAGAAAGTAAGAAAAAAAAAACATTCTGTTTTCTGTATAAAAATTAAATCAATCACAAGAGATGGTGTAGAACAACGAATAAAAAAACCAAAACAAAATAACGAAAAGTACAAATACAACGCCACTTTTCGAGCAAAATCAGCAGCCGTTTTGGAGTGTGATACACGCACATGTAAATTTTTACAAGGTCACGCTCTATCTTACACTGACACGCTCTATCCCAATTACAGGATTATATGGTGGTTTTTCATATCGCTCCATTTAAGATTATTTCCTCGGTGTGGTTAGGTTATTCCTGAACAAATTGCATAGGGCTGTATGACATTAAGCAAGGTGGTATGGTAATGTAAGCCACTATGTTGACATGAGGGTTACAAATTGGCCATGGTTTATAAGGAAGAATCTATTTCCTCCCACACATTATTCCATATGTTAGGTGTTCCTATAAAATTTATAAAAATCAATATTTTAACTCAATGATAAGCTCCAGCAGCACATTGTATAACATACCAGAAGCATTACGCTTTTTCTAAGAGACTTATCATGAATAATATCAGAAGCAAATTAAGATTAACACAAACATTAATTAATATTTTAAATTTAACAAGATCGTTTTATAATTCGAATCAATAACTGCATATATGCGCTCATATTCTACATTTAATTGTTGACATTATATTTTATTGTACTTATTTCTTATTTTGAATTTTATTTTAAAACGATCTGGACAATTTAGGATTTTTTAGCATAAATATGCTTTACCGATGACTAAACTAAAAAAGAAAGAAAAATCTTTCAAAAAAGTGTCCTTTGGCGTTTGTGCATGCGCATTTGCCATGTACGAAAACGAAGACTGTATGTTATACAGTACATTACATACGGATGAATCGATTTTCCTCCAAGTATTTAAATATACTGTAAAAGTAATAATTCAGTCCATGTTGGAAGGGCATTTTGTAATTCGCCCTTTTAAACTCTCAATTGAACTTCATGAATTCTTTACTATTCTTAATCTTAACTTCTTAACTCGCTCTTCACCTATAATTTGTAAGCTATTCTTGGGGAAATTGAATTTTATTGTCTATTCTCTGGGCTTTGTTCTTCCTTTAGCATTTTAAAATCTTTTTTTAAATAATGGTATAAAATAGGATGACTATGTAATTTTGGATTTCGGAAAACACAGCCATAGTTAGAAACCAATCACGAAAAATGGAATTGAGTTATGTTAGCGTGTTTATGGAGAATTTTAATACCTCATATATGGATAGCTGGTCACTTTCACAGAGCATTATATGGGATTAACAATTTCATGCTTGAGGTAAATATGACGTTATATCGTACATCTGAAACCATTGGCTTATATGGGTTAATATACTTGTAATGATGTAATATCTTGCCCGGTAGAAAATTTAGCTGTGCATCGATATGCAAAACGGGAGGATCTGGGTTCAAATCCCAGCTTGATGTGTTAAGTTTGTTTAAAAATAAAGAATTGAAAATATCATTGGCATTCGTCAATAAAAAAAAAAAAAAAAAGAAATATTTGTGAGTTTTTAACTCCCTAGAATTCCTTGTAGTAATATTACCGATGAATTTGTTTTTGGCTGATAACGTGTCCAAATCCTACCTATAAAGATGCCAGCTGGAATCCCACTTGTAGGACATAGATTTTTTTTTATATATGGGCTCGCAGAAAAAATGGCCCACTCTATTAATGGTGTTTAAGAAGGGTGACACCCTAATTACAGCTCGTTACTAAAAGCCCAGATTCAGACGAGTCATAAGAACAAATTACTGATGAAATTAAACCATAGTTTAATGTATAATATAAGGAATTGTTGAATCTTACTTGAGAGGTAGTATCATTCTGCAACCTACCTGTAACAGAAAACATATTCGTATTACAATTCAATAAATTGTAAATAAATACCAAAATACAACTTTTTAGAAATCTTAACAGAAAATAATGACAAACAAACTAGAAAATTATCAAGCTAAAAATGAAAACTATATTTCTATTGTGCCCAACACACGGAGATCTATGCAAGCTAACTTTTTGAGCATAAAATAATCTTCTAGTAAGTAAATAGTTTCATACAACTTTCAAGGTCATTAGCCATTTTCATGAAATCTGAGAATATCTAGTTTTGTTTCGGTCTCAGTTGCTTAAATCAGAAACAAAGTTTGCTTAAATCAAACAAATTTTGATTACACGTTGATTGGAAAATGTATTAGAAAACAAATTATCTAATCAACAAACAAGAACAGTTTTGGATATTTTGTTTGTTTAGAAAATATGGGGCGAAAAACCTCACGGTCGTCAGCGCCCTACTATGTCATTGCAACGCACAACCACTCATCCCATGTGCACGGTGAAAGGTGCGGGATGGACAATTATGTATTGCAGTAGGTACAAGTAAGTCTGTCCTGTAATGATATAATGTAGGAATGAGTTCGCCAAGCTTCAGTCGAAGGAATAACTATTGATGCGCTTGATTTCTCGAAGCTTCTTTGCAATAGCGTTTTTTTTCCAGGATTTTTGCCATTTATCTGCTTAAAGGCTCTTTTATAAGTACTGAAGATCCTAGAATGTGTTTAGAGCAATATATAACTGATAAGATAAGAATGATGAAGCAGAGACTGTAGGCACGTGCTGATCGGTTCGGAAATAGCCGGTCTCCGAGTGGTCTGTGAGCCTCACGTCCACGTGGACCTGTCTACCTGTGTTGAGGATCCCATGCCAATAGAAGGGCGTGTTGTCTAATAGTCTATATTTTTCTCTCGTCGGATTTTAAAACCACAATAGATATTCACTCCCAATGTTATTTTAGCTTTTCCTATTGAGTAAATAAAATAATTAAAGAGCGAAACAGACGGAGAAGTGAGGGGGGGGGGAGGCAATAAAACTCCAAAAAGCTACGTTATCTTAAGAGTCTAATGCAGGTGTAATTCTGAAGGCTTCGAATTGAGACTCTTAATACCTCACCTGAAATTATGACAAATACGTAGCTCGTATAATACCTAAAACAGAAAAACCCAAAGCCCAAACATGAAGTAACTGTGAAACAAATAATAGTAGAATGCCGCCAACATAAAAATCTGGACTTGCCAATGGACATGTACAAATTGCTTACTGACAGCAGACATTATATTCCAAAAATTCCAAGTATTTAAGAAAAAATGCAAAATATGTATTCTTTTAATACATTGACATATGTATATGTTTAATTTCTTTAATCTGTAAGTAACTCTTCCAGTCTTAAAGTTATTAACTAGGTCTTAAACCTGATATCCGTATTTGTAAGATAAAATTGTATAATAAGTCTGCACTTTGACCATAGCTATATCGGGGAGTGTGGGTGTGTGTCAGGATATAAAAAAAAAAAAAATAGAAAGTGAGAAAAAAAAGAATATGCCGAAAAGTATATATATATATATATATATATATATATATATATATATATATATATATGTATATATATATATATATATATGTATATATATATATATATATATATATATATATATATATATATATATATATAATACCAAACAGGTGAAGAATAACCCTTCAAAAATGTTTCAAACTTTACATTTATTCCTCCATCACAACGTTTCGGACACACAGGTCCATCCTCAGGCAATCATGTCCTGTTCATTACTATAGTTACACTAAAACAGTCATGCAATAAATAAACATGATTCCTGTAAGGAACCAAGTCAAATTACACCTACATCAATTAAACACTCATTATCACAGTGATAATGAGTGTTTAATTGATGTAGGTGTAATTTGACTTGGTTCCTTACAGGAATCATGTTTATTTATTGCATGACTGTTTTAGTGTAACTATAGTAATGAACAGGACATGATTGCCTGAGGATGGACCTGTGTGTCCGAAACGTTGTGATGGAGGAATAAATGTAAAGTTTGAAACATTTTTGAAGGGTTATTCTTCACCTGTTTGGTATTATATATATATATATATATATATATATATATATATATATATATATACATATATATATATATATATATATATATATATATATATATATATATATATACTTTTCGGCATATTCTTTTTTTTCTCACTTTCTATTTTTTTTTTTTTTATATCCTGACACACACCCACACTCCCCGATATAGCTATGGTCAAAGTGCAGACTTATTATACAATTTTATCTTACAAATACGGATATCAGGTTTAAGACCTAGTTAATAACTTTAAGACTGGAAGAGTTACTTACAGATTAAAGAAATTAAACATATACATATGTCAATGTATTAAAAGAATACATATTTTGCATTTTTTCTTAAATACTTGGAATTTTTGGAATATAATGTCTGCTGTCAGTAAGCAATTTGTACATGTCCATTGGCAAGTCCAGATTTTTATGTTGGCGGCATTCTACTATTATTTGTTTCACAGTTACTTCATGTTTGGGCTTTGGGTTTTTCTGTTTTAGGTATTATACGAGCTACGTATTTGTCATAATTTCAGGTGAGGTATTAAGAGTCTCAATTCGAAGCCTTCAGAATTACACCTGCATTAGACTCTTAAGATAACGTAGCTTTTTGGAGTTTTATTGCCTCCCCCCCCCCCTCACTTCTCCGTCTGTTTCGCTCTTTAATTATTTTATTTACTCAATAGGAAAAGCTAAAATAACATTGGGAGTGAATATCTATTGTGGTTTTAAAATCCGACGAGAGAAAAATATAGACTATTAGACAACACGCCCTTCTATTGGCATGGGATCCTCAACACAGGTAGACAGGTCCACGTGGACGTGAGGCTCACAGACCACTCGGAGACCGGCTATTTCCGAACCGATCAGCACGTGCCTACAGTCTCTGCTTCATCATTCTTATCTTATCAGTTATATATTGCTCTAAACACATTCTAGGATCTTCAGTACTTATAAAAGAGCCTTTAAGCAGATAAATGGCAAAAATCCTGGAAAAAAACGCTATTGCAAAGAAGCTTCGAGAAATCAAGCGCATCAATAGTTATTCCTTCGACTGAAGCTTGGCGAACTCATTCCTACATTATATCATTACAGGACAGACTTACTTGTACCTACTGCAATACATAATTGTCCATCCATAAACCATGGACAGACTGTATAATGAAGAAATCAATGTGACAAATTACTTTTCGCAGGCAGACAATAAACTTTTTTTTTTAATTTGTTTATTTGAAATCTGTACAAATCATGTAAGTACAATAATCAAGTTAGTTGATACAGATATATGCTATGTATAAATTGAACAAAACGGGGGGAAAAAAATAAAAATAGAAAACAAACAAAATTTGAAAGAAGCCAACCATTGTTGTCACTTCCGGGACTGTCTAAATAAATATTAAAATGATTATGATAAGGTCAGGTGAGTAAAATGTCTCGGGGCCACTGTCTCTTAAGCCGCCTGGGAGGATTGTCTGGGTGGGATTGGGATGATAAGGATAGACCTTCGGGATTGGGATGGTGGGACAGTTTTGAGTGGAACATTTGGAAACGGGTTTTAGCAAGGTCAAGGGCAAATGGGATGTTAAGGTCATTGTAGAGGGTTTTGTTGGATACATAAAAAGGGGCGTTAACAATTTTTCGGAGAACTTTGGACTGGAATGCCTGTATTCTGTAGATGTTCGATGGTTTTGCGGATCCCCAGAGTTCAACTCCGTATAGATGATTGTTTTGTATATCGTTAGTTTGGTCTGTGTCGATAATTTAGATGAAGGTCCAAGGAGTCGTCTAAGTAGTCCGTATCTTTTGTTCAGCTCTTGTCTTTTCAGTCTCGTGTATAATCCTAGATATCGAACCTCGTTTGATTCAGGTAGTGGAGTGCCTTTAATGTAGACAGGAGGGCATGATCTCCGGTTAAGAGTGAACGTCACCTGTTTACATTTTTCTGCGTTGATCTGTATTCTCCACCTTTCACTCCAACGTAGACAATACACTTATGAACTCAAATACCTAATGGAAACTATTTTTTACAAACACATTTTTAATGAGAAAGATAATTTTTTCTGGGGTCAATAAAAGAATCCTTACAGGAACATAATATACTTCAACACAAACTGGCATATTTGATGGCATATTACAATGTAAAAATCAATTGTATTTTATAGTTTTTTAATAGGAGTTCCGACGCCTGGGGCACCCCAGCTGTCATACAAATTATTTCCTTGTTAGAAAGTATTGTTAGGATCACCTGAGATCTACCTTAGGGCCTTTAACCAGCCCTGCGAATGGCCTGGTGGAATGGCGTGAAATGAGACTTGCGGCAGTGATGTCTTGAGGACAGAAAATATTTATTGCTATTACTATCGATAAATATAATTAAAATGATTACATTCACTCCACTCCACGAAACTTCATTAACGGAGGAAGTAACGAAAATTTACCAACTTCAATAATTGTGAGAGCATCAGGCGCAATGGTCCTAGAGGGACGGCGAGCTAACAAGCAATTAAAGGGTGATGCTGTGTAGATGGGACCGACCTAGGAAGGTACTGGGAGGAGTACCTTGTGTTGAGAGACAGGACGGATGTACCTTCAGGTGTTAAAACTATGCATAACGCATAGCTTTAACACATGAAGCAGTAGGCAGAGTATTGAAAGAAATTCACGAAAGTGTCACATTTGAAATCAGACCATAACCTTCCAGTAGTGACGCCCCTTTTTGGGACGCCCATAGTGGCGCTGTACCTCACAGGTGCAAACCCTATTTCGCGCCGAAACAATGGCTTCGGCAACAGATTCACATTGACATTTAAGAGATATAGTAGTAAACATCAAAATATATGAAAAAAAAAACTTTATTGACATTTAAACATTATTATTTTTTTTTTTTTTTTTACGGCACATCGGCATCTACGCCATTAGTGCCGTATAACATAATGTATGTAAAAATAATAACTTTAGGAGCTGTCTGACTCTTCATTGCTGCCCTGAGCAATATTATGACCAGCTTTACATTCCTTGCCAATAAGATATAAGATGTGTATATAAAATATGAATATAAAACACGTAAATATGGAATAATAACCATTCCCCGTGTGTTGCAAAAATGTATATCCATGGCCATCGTAAATGTCATCCTACAAGACATTCATGTCAAAAAATGATTGGAAATTACAGGAATAGGTAATTTCCCTACCTGGTGCTTGGCCTACCAGGTGCAGCCCAATTTATACTACTCTCATTTATTCTAATACCGAATAAACTCACCCACATACTCATAAATAATAGCATAGTAAGATAGAGAACGAAACGTGTAAATATCTCATATCTGAAAAACGTGAGTTGTAGCGCGGCACCTAACAGGTGACGAGGGTAGTCAGAAACAATGACGAGCTCACCAAAAGGCGTCAATGCGGTGGAGAAATGGAAATCCGGAAGATACTAAAGCGGGGAGCCCGCCAAGTCACGGCTGCCAACCGTGATTCAAAAAATAAAAAAATGTATGCACCTCACAGGTGCGCGCCACTAACGGAGGGTTAAATCATTAAATACCTGGAGAAATATCTGAGAGTTCTGCGTACGCTATTTTAATGATAATAATACGCTATTTTAACTCTCAAGACAGACCGTCTTGAGAGTTGAGGTAATAAGTAAGTCGCTGTTATATAGTCTATTCTCTGCGTAGTTATTAAAGGGATTAAACTTAAATTCTACTTCTAGGAATGTAGGAAACTCACAGCTCATATTAAATTTACATATGAACAGTTAATAGCGTTCACTTCTGAAGAGTTATTATTCAATAGGCTATTGTTTATTCTGTCAAGTCGACCCGCTTAGCCATTTACGGGAAGCTGCTCTCGAGAAATGTTATTAAAGGTAAAACTTGTAGTCGAAGCCTTTTGAGAATGAAGGGAGACGGCTTGGCATTCATTGATAATTAGTCCATCTTGGTGGCTCTTTCTCCTTCAAGGTGACTGGGTGAATAGAACAAGTCCTTCGCTCCATTGAGGAACAGTTTGTAGGTAATGATTTTTGAAGGAGGTTTCCCCGGCATTAAGCTTTGACTCACCTCCCTCAGGCGGTGGAGCTACAGACTTAGTTCCTTGAATAGTCTAGTAGCGGAGTTGGTGTAGCTACTGCATCTGTAATATACACGCTCCGGGGCAGGTGGGGTGGCCGTTTCCCCTGCACCAAGGCTTTTGTTCTATTTTTAGAAGTTCGTAGGCCTTAGTACGATACGAATTCCGTGAGCTTAGGGTATTTTCATTTGAATCCAGACCGAAGTTTCTTTTTTTTCTCACAGAGGATTCACAGTGAACTACAGATATTACATGACACGAGCTGTAGGTAAGGTAGTCCGAAGTTTGTTGATACTAAATAAATAAAGTTACCGTGCCATTCCTATGGCAGAATAAATACCCATTTAGCCTAGACACCCTTAGCGTTTTGCCGGCTGGAAGGAGACTCATCAGATTAAACCAAATCCAACGGCTAAATTGAGTCCCAGAGCATGGAGGGGGTTACCTGCGATTGTGCAGTAAGAAGTGCTTTGAGCAGAGTTGACCTAGAAGTGACGTAGAGGTGGAAGGGTCGGTTTCAAAAACTGTATATGAAAAAGAAGAAATTATCATGCAGTAAGCACAAAGTGAATGATCTTCAAAACCAAAAAAAAAAACAAAAAACTAGTTTCACATAAAAACACTTTTATGTCCACACGCAGAAATGGCGCTCGTCAGGGGATATTTTGTACGGATTATTAGAAAACGAAGACCAATTGTACTTCACAAATTGTAATCCACATTTTACTGCAAATCTCCATCTTTGCCATTAGCATTGGGCTCTATATATATTGCACCCCTTCCTAAAAGTCAATGCTTGAACGCGGAATATTTCAGCGGGCCTATAGATAGAAGAACTCAATTAGCAGCAGGTGTGATTCGAACCCCCACATACCGCATGAAAAGCCTATGTGTCAACCACTAGACCAAGCGAAGATCCTCTTTATGTTATATCAATATTAATAATAAATTATTTTCTCTTTCTTTTAATTTATTCTTTTATGATTAGCTGTTTAATATATGAAGTTTTACTGTTTTCATTGCATTGATTTTATAATTAAGATAATAAAATACCTGAATAGGTATAAGAACATCTCATCACAGTGGGTTGATCATGTAAAAAATTATGCATAACTGAACGATTTTAATGTGTACAAAAAAAAAGCTATTTGAGGTCTGAGAAAGTGTGATATTAGCCCAGGAACTGATGGAAAGTAAAGACACAATGAGGAAGCGTGAAATTGAGACAATGTAAGCATCAATTTTATTTCTCGTTACCTCTCAACTCCGCCCATAATAGGTTACCTGTCTTGCCGTACAAAGAGGGAAAATGTATGCCAAAATATATCAAGAACATTATGCAGAAAGAATCCCGAGGCCATTCTTATGAATGTAATATTTCTTCGTTCAAAGACAAGACAAAAGATAGAAACTAAATGTGGCCGGTGGTAGTGAGTATTTAATATCTTCTTTTGGAAAAAGGGAAATGATTACTCCTATTGAGGCAATAAAAACGTGGTAAAAAATAAACTACCGTGACAAAAGACATAAACTTCTTCTTTTTCTATTGAACCCAAATTGAAATTTGATCCTATATTTTTGTTTTACTAGGATTTAATATATTTCAATTCTAGTTGAGGTACCAATTGTGACTCTTATACGACAATACCAACTATAAAGGGCCTTAAGGTGGCCATGCACATTCAGTTCAAATATCAAGGCCGGGACTGCACAGTTTGGTCTCAAGGATTGGACTGAACGGGTCTAGAACACACACGAGAAGTTAATAAACCTCAAGGCAGAGACTGCACAGTCCAGTTATAATAGACCCGCTATAAGTGAAGCAAATATTTTCTTGTCCATACGTATCAGGCCTGGCCATCACAGCCCTGGCTTCATTGGACTGTACAGTTAATCTATTTGTTTCATCATTGTACTTCGATGGACTGTACAGTTTCTCTGGCCTCAAGGCCGTCTCATACAAGGCGAGAAAAATCAGGAGATTTGGACTGCGAAGTCCAAATCTTGAGATATTCCTCACCGTTTATGGGCACCCTTAAATTATAGGATAAGCAGGATAATTAAGTATACCAGGTCACTGTCTAACCTCAGCGAATCACGAAAAAAGCATAGAACATGAGACAGGGTAGAACTAGTACTTGGATCAAAAAGCTCGATTTCGAAAGCCGAGACTCCAAAAAAAGAAGGACTTCTAAAAATATAAATTATGCCTTTGAACTTCACCTAAGTCATTGACTTAAAAACGAAAGAGACAATATATTACGTTTTAGCTCTGTACTATTGTTAAGTTTTTGGTTTTTTAAACCATGTTAAGTAAAGCAGGACATTCTTTTGAAGGAAGTTAATCAACGTAAAGCGATTCTCTCCAAAAACATGCTTTCTGTCAGTCTTTCTTTATGCTTTCTAATTGACCCCTCATGTTTATAAAGTGTCTGAGGGAATTTTCAGTTAAGTATGTTGGCAGCACAGAGCAATAAATTCCCTCGTGTCTATCAGACATTTTATACAAACCAGGGGTTAAACTGTTGAAAATAAATTAAACAACGATACATTTCGTGAGTGAGAATGTAATTGAGATCATATATAAGCGAAAAATCATCCATAAAATTCTTTTAATAATAGCATAACTACCAAAAAGTAATCTAATAAATGGCAACTAAACAACAGCAATTAATATTCCAGAACAAATAGTCAAAACGAGCTATAAAGTTAATTGTAGTCCTTTTAAATGCCGGTTAGGAATGCTGCAGATATAGAACAGGTATATTTAAAAACTGTTCCCACAGGGAGAAAGGGAGGTTTTAACCGAGAACGTTAAAGTGGCGTGCAGCCCAATTATACATTTGGACAGACACGCCATCAGTTCCCCCTCCTAGGCAGTACCAATCAGGGCTGGCAACGTCCTCCTAATAACTTCTCTAGAAGTTGTAGAAGAATAACTAAGAATTATATCTTCCCTTCAGCTTGCACACTGTTAGTTGGAATGTGCTACTAAAGTTTCCCCGAATTTTCATAAACTGCTCGAATACAGCGCCTAATTAACTACTCCCTCCAAATAGCTTAACTAAGTCTAAAATGTGATAAACAATAATGGATTTAAGAACACTCCTTGCGAGACACCTTTACCGAAACAGTTGAAATTACTTATATTTATTCTCTTTAGCTATAAGAGGTTGGTAACCTATAGATAACCAGCCCTAAAATTCTAAGAGTTAATTATAAATGGGCGTTAACGTTGTGGCTATAATTGTGGATAAAACGACATTTGAAAAACAAATTGAGTAGTTATTTCTAGCGATTTGACTAGAATGTCAAGCCTTAATCAGGGCTAAGTGATCAAAACTGCACATCTATATATATAAAAATCACGTGTCTGTCTGTTTTTCTGTTTGTTTGTTCCTTATACAAATCTACACCTTTTGACCGATTTTGACCAAACTTGGAATAATGGTAGGTCTTGATACGAGAAATCTCCTAGGCTAGGTCAAAATAATCTACCAGCTGTCTGTCTGTATGTTTGTCCCTTATACAAATCCACACCGTTCGTCCGATTTCGACTAAACTCCGTACACATGTAGATCTTAATCTGGGGAGTGTCGTAGGTTAAGTCAAAAACGTCTACCAGCTCTCTGTCTGTATGTTTGTCCCTTATACAAATCCACACCGTTCGTCCGATTTTGACTAAACTCGGTACACAGGTAGATCTTAATCTGGGGAGTGCCATAGGCTAGGTCAAAAAAATCTACCAGCTGTCTGTCTGTATGTTTGTCCCTTATACAAATCCACACCGTTAGACCAATTTTTACGAAACTTGGTATACATGTATGTCTTGATACGGGGGGTGTTATAGGTTAGGTCAAAGTCGTCTAGGACTCACAGTTGGGAGGCCACGGGTTCATAACAGTTACAGATTCGTGTTATTAGATTTTAATAATACTTATTTGGTGTCTAATTTATTTAGGCTTTTCTATACGCAGAAAGTAGGCGTAGCATGGCACGCCGGGTAACGGCTAGTAGTAAGTATTAATTTGAAACTTTGCCAATTAAAACTCATTTCTATTTCAAAATGTAATTGCCTTTAACCCCGACTATTCGATCCTGACTTACTATTTATAGACTTTTAAATAATAAATATTCCATTAAAACGTCCCTAAAATTCCAACTAATGCGCCTTGGAATTAACAACGGTTTCCCCGATTATTGGCCTTGATCCAGCGCGTAAACTGGAAAATCGTGTTGTTTTTCAAGGAAGCTGTAAATCCTGGTTTGAGGAAAACAGACGGGGAACAAACCTTCATTCCTGGAATGCTCGCAAGTGTTGCGGGCTTGTGTCATTGTTCTGTAGGCTATTTTTTCTGCTATCATAAAGTCATTTAGGTATAATTACTTTTAGGTTCAACTCATGAAATGCTTAATACGAAGAGATTTTAATATATATTATAGATTTCTAATAATATCACATAAAAGTGACAACAAAAAAATAATATTTTCTGAAAATACATAAATGATTTACGTGGTATTTCATCATATCAAGTCAGTATGTCTGACCGCTACAGCAGTACGCCTGACTGTGCACGAAATTGACAGGGATTAGGGAGGCAAACAACCCCAAGATTAGCTGCAATTACACTAAATGTTCTGTCTAACACAATTCAGCACTACAACCCCTAACATACCTCCATATGTATATACAGTCAATTATTTTTTAAACAAAAAATACAGTTAACAACATTCATTAGATATAATTTTGGGTGTTTTTTTTTAATGCCCGCAACTAAAATTAAATATTAAAATAAACAAATTTTAAATGCAGTAAATATATTAACATACGATAAATTAGGCGTTGTCTATTGTAGGTATTAGTAAGCGATGTATTATTTTACATCATCGTTTTATTGAAGTTATTTGATGATTTAAACAATAAACAAAAAATAAATGAAAAAGAAATCCAGAAAACACAGTTGTTCATTAAAAAAAAATAGTTTTTGAAAATAGACAAAAGTAAGTGTAGCTCTCTACATGTTCAGATAGAACGCTCATTTTTGCGTCACTTAACAACAAATGACATGCAGAATAAACCCCTAAAGTTATGAAACCTCAATGCGGGACACCCTGTATATAATCTATATATATAAAAATCACGTGTCTGTCTGTTTTTCTGTTTGTTTGTTCCTTATACAAATCCACACCGTTTGGCCGTTTTTGACCAAACTTGGAATAATGGTAGGTCTTGATACGAGAAATCTCCTAGGCTAGGTCAAAAAAATCTACCAGCTGTCTGTCTGTATGTTTGTCCCTTATATAAAACCACATCGTTCGTCCGATTTTGACTAAACTCGGTACACATGTAGATCTTAATCTGGGGAGTGTCGTAGGTTAAGTCAAAAACGTCTACCAGATGTCTGTCTGTATGTTTGTTCTTTATACAAACCCACACCGTTTGACGGATTTTGATCAAACTGGGCACACAGGTTGGTCTTGATCAGGGGATTGTCATAGGCCAGGTCAAAAAAGTCTACCAGCTTCTGTCTGTATGTTGTTGTTTTTTTTTTTATAAAAACCCACACCGTTAGACCGATTTTTACCAAACTTGGCATACATGTATGTCTTGATACGGGGGGTGTTATAGGTTATGTCAAAGTCGTCTAGGACTCCCAGTTGGGAGGTCACAGTTTCGAAACAGTTACAGATTCGTGTTATTAGATTTTAATAATACTTATTTGGTTTCTAATTTATTTAGGCTTTTCTATATGTAGAAAGTAGGTGTAGCATGGCACGCCGGGTAACAGCTAGTATTTGATAAATATTCCTTTAAGTCTGTGAACTCAAAGAAGCTGTTCAGAAAGTGGTAAAACGATGAAAAGTTTGGAGAAAACATTAAAACTATTTTTCAAAGAAAATCTATTCTATGATGGTGACCCTATTTTTTTGTGGCAGAAGATCAAATTTCATTAAATACATACAATTCTTCACCAATTTTTCTCTACATGTTTCATGTCTCTTTAACACCTCTTCAGGAGCCTTAAAATACAATTTACACCATTAATTCCAAAGAGCGTTCTATATAATTAGAAACACGTCTAAACCGTTTAAACAAAAAAAAAAAACTTTTTATTTATTCGTGTAGATGACCCAAAATATCTTAATTCTTTTTGATCTTCGGAGGCATGGGGTCGTTAAAGCAGTCTTCCTGTCTTCGTACTACTTTATTTAATTGGCCCCTAGTGGAAAGAACAAAAAAATATTCCTACGGAAATATAGATTGAAAGTTGTATTATTTATAAGTTGACTAATTTTGGGTTTTCATAAAAAAGAAAAATGTTATTACTTAGTGACTAATAAATACAGTTTATTCAGGTTATATTTATTACTAATAAATTAAAGATGTTTTTAAGAAATTGGACATTGGTACAGAGTAAGCGATGGTAGTTTGGTGTTCCGATCCTATGTGTGTATACGGAGGTAATATATTCAGACACATAACTCCCGAAACACACACACATACACAGCGACATAACAAACATCGCCAGGAGAGGACGTGCGTTGAATTCGTGCTGCGCCTTTTAGCGGTTATCGGCTTATAGGACACTATCGGACCGCAAATCCCTGGGAAGTTCCTGGGCTAGCCTCGTGGGGAGATTCATACTTTTTTTTTTTTTTTTCATATAAACCGCAAAAAACTAACAAATATTCAAATACGCCGCTTTATTCATGCACGAATGTAGGTCAAAATTAGATTTACTTGCTTCTGTTTATTTATTTGCGGTTTAGAAAAAGGTAAACAAATCATAAATAGAGAGCGTAACGATACAATATAGGCGTAGATATATATATATATATATATATATATATATATATATATATACGTATATACTTATAAAAAATGTACATTTTATATAGATCAAACATGCTCATTATGGAATTCAGGAGAAAATACAGAAACACACCTACTTACTGAATACAGGATTCTGAAGCCACTGAGCAACCCCGCCGCTAATAATCAAGAATTACCATCCACCCAACTTGTTGATGTCTTCTCCCCCAACACCCAAGAACAGCTAAATGCCTTTGCCCACCAGACTCTTCGATGTCTACAAGCTAGGAAGACTCTTCTAGGCTGAAATCGGTGCCAACCCTTAAATCCTTTGAAGTCGCCTAATTTGACACTTATTATTGATTACTTATTATTATATTGCAAGCATTATATATTATTTTGTTTTAATATAAAAAGTATTTTTTTTATTTTTTTTTAATAACGTTATGTATTAGTTGTTTATTCAGTGCACACTCCATTCTGTAAGTTTTTGTATTTAAAATCAATAAACTATCTATATATTAATAGAAACAATTAAACACCTGGTTGACAAGAACTGGAAAAAAATCGTCTCAATAAATGTATTGACTACTGAATAATTAAGATGTGGTTCTAATGACTGAAACGAAGGCAGTGTTATATAACAAAAATTTTAAATAATTAAAAACAATTGGCGGTGGGACAATTACTAGAACTATTTGATTCAGTGTTCTAAATATTTAAAACCTATTAATTAACTTTTTTTTGTAATATTTTTATGTAATTCAATATTTCACCAGCCCTGTATGTTCGAAAAAAAGAAGGCCAACAAATAGAAAATCAGTTATCTTAGCAAGATTCATGAAACCATTATCTATTATGTAATTCGATATATGATCGGGATTTCCTCTATCAGGAGAGAAAAGGTCCGCTTTTCTCTTGCCTGGAAGGATCCATTGATATTTCTATATCCAACTTCTATTTTTATGAATTTCATAAATTTTCCGATAAAAACATTCGAGAGTTTAGCAAGTGATTATTCTTTATTATTATTCAATTTGAATATTTTTCCCTATAATACCACGACAGTACCTATCTAAAATTTATCAACAAAGGAATAAACCCTAAATGTTGAGTCTTAAGAAAAGCCTTAATAGTAATAAATAATATTTCGATATATATATATATATATATATATATATATATATATATATATATTAAAATATTTGTTTGCCCGGAAAGTTTGTTGAGAATTTGAAAATAAGGTTTA
The DNA here is from genome assembly GCA_946811695.1 of Gonocerus acuteangulatus. Classification (NCBI taxonomy): domain Eukaryota; kingdom Metazoa; phylum Arthropoda; class Insecta; order Hemiptera; family Coreidae; genus Gonocerus; species Gonocerus acuteangulatus. Next base: position 57,728,466 of record OX328129.1, on the reverse strand, counting down.
TCTTTAATTAAAAGAATTAAGAGCTCATTTTTAAAAATCTCTACAATCCTTCCTGAACCCCAATAATTTCATTTAATAAAGGAATATCCTGAGGATCTAATAGGAGAATAGGAAGGAAACAGCTTTTTGCAAAGGACACAATAATACCAGCCGGCGAGGAGGCGAAAATAAAAATCTTCCAGCCGAGTTAAATTCCTGCCATGGGAGAATGCCTTTTTAGTTTCTATATTATTTTTATTTTCATTTTTCAAGAGGTTTATGAAGTTTATATTGGGTGCTAGGAATTGAAGTTTTTAGATTGAAAAAGAAGTTTCATATATAGGGGGGGGGAGCGAGGGGCAGGTATGGGAACTCATCTAAGTCGAGATTAAAGGAAAGTTTAGCAAGAAAAACTTGATACTTTCATCTTTGTCTTTTCATGGGGGTTCCTTGCGTTATATAAGAATATTGCCGGGCAATAGGATATTTAATGAATATGAATATTATAAATATTGATATATTACATATGAGGCGGAAGAATGTGCTTTAAGTCATATGTAAATCAGCTGTTTTTCTGTCAGCCTGTATTTTCCTTATACAAATCCACACCGTTTGACCGATTTTAAACGAACATAATACAAAGGTAAATCTTGATCCGAGGAGTGTCGTAGGCTACGTCAAAATCGTCTATCAGCTGTTTGTCTGTCTCTTTGTTTCGGATACAAATTCACACCGTTTGACCTATATTGACCAAACTTGGCACGTAGGTAGATCCGGGGAGTGCACTACGCTAGGTCAAAATCGATTAGGATTTACAACTCGGAGGTCTGTACTTTGAGGGTTCAAAACAGTAAACCCGTAATGTTGCAGATTTGTGTTATTAGATTTTAATATTACTTATTTGGTTTCTAATTTATTTTCGGTTTTCTTGGTGCTGAAAGTAGGACTTGCATGGCACGCCGGGTAACAGATAGTAAATATAAAAAAAATAAATATAAAGCACACTCAATATAAAAACAATATTTCTAGTAAATAACTACTTTCACTTCGTATTTTCTAATACTAGTAAGCAAATTGAATGAAAATAAAAATATATTTGTTAATAACAGCTAAATAAAATATTATTTATTTAAATTGTAAGTAATAAGTGAGTCAACTGCTAATAAAAATGTATTTTATTGATAACAATATAATTGTTATCAATAAATATACAATTGTATTATTTATTTATTTGCATTATTATAACATAATAAATATTATTTATTTAAATTGTAAAGGTAAAAAAAGACATCTTCCCTATCCTGACTAGAAAAGGGTGTTAACCTACAGATAAACTGTCCTAAAATTATGTTATTTTTGGACATCAAAATTTAAAATAAATAAATTGTAACAGTAGGCCTAGTGACTCCACCATCTAAATCCATCACCTTTATCTTAGGTAATTATCACCTGGATGGAGAATAAAGGTGAATGAGGAAAAATGCCATCACATCACCTTCGCCCTCCGGCGCAGTTCCTGTTCACAAGTAATCTTCAACAACGTCCCATTACCCTCTTCTGATACAGTTCGCTACCTCGGACTACACTTGGACTCCCGACTTACCTGGAAACGTCACTTAAAACTTAAAAGACAAGAACTTATAGACAACTCTATAGACTGTTGAACCGCAAATCACATTTAAGTACTGAAAACAAACTGATCATTTACAAATCACTACTGCAACCCATTTGGACATACGGTTCAGAACTATGGGGAACTGCGAAAACATCGAACATCAGACGCATTCAAACATTCCAATCCAATGTCCTAAGAACAATAGTCGATGCTCCTTTTTATGTTTCCAACCTCAACCTCCATAAAGACCTCAATATCCCACTCGTTAATGATATTGTATTATCCAGATTCCAACGTTTCCATCCTAAACTTTCCGCTCATCAAAATCCTGAAGTCCTCTCCCTATCAAGTGCCACCCACCCACTCTCTCCACCAAGGCGACTCAAAAGACATTGGCCTAGAGATCTGCTGCAGTGATCAAGTGAAGTGTTAGCAATGGCTTTCTATTTGTTCAAGTGCGACAATTTCCTGTGGCTCACCGATCTCTCTTCGACTCCAGCCACTGGTCGGAGCAGAAGGGAGCTTGTGTAGGCACCTTTCAACGTCATCTGAGCGTCTTTCTGGCGTTAATCGAGGATGAAGTTGGAAGGCCTTGAGCACAGAACCTCCATATTGTATCATTCATCATATTACTAGATGTATTTATATACAGAATGTAATAATCTATAAAGAAATATATATATAAAAAAAATTATCACCTAAGGTTGTTAATTTCTTTAAAACCTTTCCCAAAAATTCCTTTAACTTACCAGAGTAGTTTCTTTGCTTCCCATGTTCTTAGCCAACTCATCTACCAGGTAACAGATCAATTAAACTTGGGACATAAATTTCAGTATTTAATAATTTAATAATAAGAATTAATACTGTTTGAAATACATACAGAGGGAACATTCAATTTAATATTCAATTAGTCAGCACGATATTAAAATTAAAATTTATAACCCTTTCATAGTTTAATAAAAAGGTGAACTGGATTCCAAGGCCCTCGTTCAAAATGAATAAGTTCATAAATTAATAATACCCTACAGTATATTAATAGTACGTACTTCTAATATTTATAATTGATCCTATAAATTAACTTATTAAACAGCAAGAGCTTCATATATATATATTTGAATCTTCTAAAATTTTCTTTTTATTTTAATTTATTTAAATACTTTCTATTATTAAATCAATTTCTAGTAATAAGAAAATTAATGTGAAAAAATGCTAGGAAATTAAAACAAAACGGGAAAATTGCCCAAAAATAATAGTGTAAAAAAAATCAAAAAAACTTTTTATGCTATAAAAATAAAATATAAAAAAACTGGTATTCTTCACTCAGAATAGCGCTGCCTAAACCAGGGGGGCTTTTAAATTCTTGTAGTCCAAGGATCCAGCCTTGAACAAAATTTTGTGGACCACTCTCAACCGCAGCTATTTTGAGTATTGATTTCGAGTTCACAGTGTTTTAGTAGTAACGATATTTGTAAAAATGTCTTGGACATTTTAATAAATAGTCTTACACATTATAAAGAACATTTTTATTAGAAGAATTTAATAAATAAGAAAACATAATTCTTTCTCTCACGTACTCCAAGTTATGGATTCGTCGACTCCTAGGGGTCTGCAGACCATGTTGTAGTTCAAATTTGAGATTTCAATAAATATCTTCTTCTTTTTTTTTTCAGGGTGGTGATATAAATCGGTTTTCTCTCTTAAGCCTATCTCTATTTAACATAAGAGCATATAATATTCATTGCATTTTTGTAGTAAACATGAGTAAAAACTTACTTCATGTTCAGATGAGCGTAGAAACAATGTTAATTCCAGTAAGTACAAAAAAGAAAAAAATATCGGTTTCTACTATTTGCCCAAAGTAGAACCACTGTGGAACAATTGAGTCAGCCGTGGTTCGGAATTGTTGGTAACCCTGTTCTTACCCCCAGGGAGGGGAAAAATAACAAATCAGGTAAGTTGGCAGCCCTGTAAGGGGGCGATTAATAAGTGTTGGAAGGATTTTCTGATTTATCCCCCTCTTTAGTGGGAATCCACCAGTAGGAGGGTGGCCACTAACGAACTCCAGCCCTCCAAGAGTTGGGCCCATATTTAACCCTTTGGCAGCAGTCTCCAATACCCACTTCTACCGCTGTGTCTTACTGATTGAAACAACCGCTTCCATGAAGCATCTTCCAATAAGACCTACTTTTTCAAAAGTAAGCATCATATATATATGTATATATATATATATATATATATATATATATATATATAAATTCTCACTGATTTTGGAGGCTTGTAGTCGATAAAGCAGTAATCGTACATCTTAGAAGTCACTTCAACAAAAGATTATTTTTTTTTGACCGATTTTCACCGGTATAGACAACTAGGTATCAAGTAGATCTTGATACGGGGAGAGTCATAGACAGAAAGTAGGTGTAGCAAGGCACACTGGGTAAAAACTAGTATATATATATATATATATATATAAATTATTTATTCCTACATCTTTGTATAACTGTAATGTGGAGTTATACAAATCTATCTATCTATATACATATATATATATATATATATATATATATATATATATGTATATATATATATATATATATATATATATATAAATTATTTAAAAAATAAAACTTGTAGAAAATAAATTACTACATCTTTGTATAACTGTAATGTGGAGTTATACAAATCTATCTATATCTCTACCTATCTATATATATATATATATATATATATATATATATATATATATATATATATATATAAATATATATAGATATTTGGATGGAACGGCATTTTTCTCCAGCGGTGGTACCCCTCCTTACTTCTTCCTGGAATATTTCGATGGGTTCTATCTCCTCTCTGGCCCCAGTGTCGGCGGACCAATAGTATTGAAGCTCCCTAGTATTAGTTGGGAGACTGTTCGTTAGTAGCGCTGATGGTATTGCCTCGCCGTAAGGTTTTATATGTTTGATGTTTATTTTATATATATATATATATATATATATATATATATATATATATATATATGTATATGCGCGTAAGCAGGTACTAGAATAGGATTTTCTTGTGTCACTTATGGAAGTAAAATTGGTTAAAAAGCAATAAAATTCATTTTAACAATGTTGATTTTTGCTTCAAATCCATACTCGTGAATATGACTGAGTTCTCACCTCTCCAAACGCTGTTTGTCAGTTCTCTATATACCAAATTTCCGGGAATAAATTCAATCCTATAATGAAATGAGAGATAACCCAATCCATCAAAATCGGAATTCATATTTATATATTTCATTCATTTGTAATGCAAACATTGGGGGCTGGGTAATTTATAGAAATCACTCATATTGGTGAATCAGCGCGGATATGGGAAGGTAGAAATCCACGTGGATGGTGAGGATATGACGAATGTACAATAACCGATATGGCTCAGCTGACTAACTCGAACACAACGTCAGATTGATTCCAATGAGTTTTCGCAAAGTTTTTAAAACTTGTTATGCGATTTTGAAGTCAGATTGGTTTCCCGCAACCTTCGTGTATCGTTTATCTGCTACTTCCATTTCTCCCTCTTTCTCTTCCTCCCTCTCTCCATCCCTCCCCCCTGTTCTAAGACAGAAGGAGGAATAGAGCGCTGTAAACGATAGCACCCTATAAAAATAACAAAACACCAAAAATCCCTTTTACTATTCACTGTAATTTATTATATTAACTAATATATTTGAAATTATATCTCTATCTAGAAAATAAAAAATAAAAAGACAAAAAAAAAAATCACATCAGTGCAATGGAGTGTACAATAGTTTTGGTTTGTCCATCATTAACCAACACAAACAAACTGGATGGTTTACCCAAGAGAGATTTGTCCGCTTGAAAAATATAGTGTGCTCAAATCTAAACCACAGACATCCTTAGGCCTTGCGAATTATTGATTGTAATAATGACCAAAAACTGCGTAAGGAGTAAGAGAAAGCTAATTGTGTGAGTAAGACAGGGGACCGGCTTCGTTCTCATCCTTACTCCGTGCTGTTTATTGGGTGAGATGTGACTCCCGTAGACGCCTGGCGAGAATAACTGATCGAGTGACAGTTGATCAGTTATCGGCCACCATTAGTTGAAAATGATTAAAGTACTAATATCGCTACTAAACAATGGGAATAAGTGCTAGAAGGGTGAACATAGGGGGGTTGTATGTATTTTTAATGCCAAATCGTAGAAAAATAAAAAAAAAAAAAAAAAAATTGCCAAAAAAATAAATAAAAACGTTTTTGGGTTGGACCACCCTTATCACTTAGGGGTATGAAAAATGTTTTACATCCTGTTATAATCGGTAAAGCCGTTTTGGAGGAGTTTTGTTACAAACACTTTAACAGGAGAATTTTATATATTATATATCTTCGTTACAAATGCAAAGTATCGAATGTGAAAAAACGCATTTTTAATTTACAATTTATCTGATTGCTGTGGACTGATGTACGTTGTTGCAAAGTCTCGAGAATTAAAGAAAAATAAATCAACTACCGAAAATCAATCTAACGTACGTGCATTAAGTCTAATTAAAATATATCATAGGATAAAATATATATATAAAATCATCTATAAGGTACTAACCACTTTTCATATTCTATAAATATTCGATATATTGACGATGTAATATATAATATATATATAATATATATATATATATATATATATATATATATATTGTGTAAACTTGTTATTTATTTATTTTACTTCTGTCAACCTAATAATTTGTCTCACAAAATAATTGAATTACAAAATAATAAAAAGGATTTATTATTTCTAAAAAAATATTAAATGTTTGAAAAACTAATTATTAAAATAAATATTTTCTTTTTTTAAAAAAAAAAGAAACAAACACAGTCGGTTAAAACTTTATTTTGTTTCATTCTTGGAATAATCTGCTCGCTAATATTATATGAAATCAGACACCTCCTCCCATTATCCATTCCTAAGAAGATGTAAGTTATAAATTGTCAATGGAGACAAGACAAGGTTTGTTATAAATTCAGGTTGAAAGAAAGTTAAAAGAGGACTAAGAAAGGTTTAAGAAAGTTTTAGCTGTTTAGAAAGGGGTAGTTACGGGAGCAACTTCGTCCGATCGCCGGCTCTTAACTTCTCGGCATTTCCTAACTATTATAATAGAATCCAACGAGCCGAGGGGGGGGGGGCGACTGTTTCAATATTCTCTTGAAAGTTCAATTTTATTTACTACGCAGCGCGGGGGGAAAAAATCTATTAGTTAAAATCTGGTATGAGTTTTCTCGGTATTTGTATCGGATAAGTGATAAAATTATTGATTGCTGACGAAAAATATGCTATTTAATAATCTTCCATTCTCTTTTTTGGAGGCCCAGTGGCCGTGAGTGCTAAGGCGTATGCACTCCGTGCCTTAGGTCGTAGGTTCGATTCCCAATAGGGGTGGTGGTTTTTCTTTCGAAAAAACAAAAGGCCTCATCCCTATCCTGATTAGAAAAGGGTGGTAACCTGTAGATAAAGTGTCCTAAAATTTGTTGTCAATAATAAATGGACTTTAAAATTTAAATAATTTCTTTATTTCTCTTGAACATAATTTAGTGGTCTACATTTTAGTAAATTAAGCATTACATAGTTATTATGTTTTGCAATAAGTACGAAAACTTTGAGCATTCCTGAAGAAACATAACGGCGAGTCAAGACACCTATAAAAACTAAAAAAACAATAATGTTACAAGAATTGATATGTTTTTAATAATTATAGGAACTAATGGTTTCAATTAATTACCTTCCTTCCTAAAAAGGAAAGGTATCGTCTATATCCTAGATATAAAAATTAATTTAGTTTTGAGCCTTCTGCTCAAATTTAGGAACATAAATATGCTTTAGCTCCACCTGACGAACCTATGTAATGTACTGTATGACATTACATATTTTTTTTCGTACATGGCCACCGCACATGCGCGAACGCCAGCGGACACTTTTCTGTGACAATATTATGTAACGTTTTTTCAGTTTAGTCATCGCTAAAGCATATTTAAGCTAAAAAAATGGATGGTATCCAGCAGATAACTTGTTCTGCAAAAAATCTGTATAATTATTAAAAAAGGAGCGTTAAGATAAAAAAAAAAAAAAAAAAAAAAAAAAAAAAAAAAAAAAAAAAAAAATGTAACAAGTAAAATTTCTGTATTCTGCTCGACTTTCTAATTTTTCTCGGCCACTTGTACTATCACCAGCGCTAAAGCCTGTTCAGATAGACGGAAACGTTCAATTTCGCATGCGCGAAATTTCGAGGGATATATTCGTAATATACTATAGGAGTCTTTAAGAGGTTAGCAAAAGGAAATATCTATCAATAATTAGCCAAAGCTAAGACTAAAAATGTTTCAAACCTACAAGTGATAAGATTCAATGGAGCTCTTATGACACAGTACTGCGAAGGTAAGGTACTAAGTCCATTCGTCTGGCTATCATTGCCAAAATCAGGCTACACACGGTCTGTCAGGCCTGTCAGTTAGATCTGAACATCCCGCCTGAAAGCCGGTCGCCTGAACGTGTTCATATTCCGGCCGGTCTGTCAGTAAAGACGGCGGACTGTTCAGGGCTTATTTTCAAACATGTTCAAGTGAAGTAGTCTCAAGCAGCCTACAAGCAAGTGATTTATTACAAATTTCACATAAGTCAACTACTCCGGCATTGAAATTCACCCTCAATCTTCGAACGTGAGTGTAATTCACAGAACATAGTCAACCCTCCCTTCAATGCTAGCTGGATTTAATCAAATCGGGCGTCGCTAAAGGACATTTACCAACTCTATCCGACACAGTACTTAACTTGGAGTGTGTTGGTTTGGAATAAACAGTGCCGGAGAGCTTCAACAGCTCTCAACACGGAGCACTAACTCTTAACAGCCCGCTCCTCATCACTCCATCCACTTGCTTAAAACTAAAAATTGTAAATCACAAGTCCGTAATACTTGCAGAAACTAATTATAAAAAAAAATTACAAATGGAAAATTAGTTCGCATAAAAAAAGAAGAAGAATGTGACTGCGATTTTTAATTTTTAAATTGCTCGTTTTTGTGCAATTTTTGTCTAATTTTTTTCAACTACATATAACTGAGTTTCCTATACAAGATCAATTTTTGTAGTAGCCAAAGTGTTAAATGTTGTATTTGGTTATTTGTGAGCACCCGCAACGAAGGCAATTCGCCCAAAGACAGACATAATGTGGAAATACATATTTATCCAGTTAAATAATAATTATAAATCCGATTACAGAATTATACAATTTTATATATCTATCTAATTATACAATTAATCGAGTTTTTGAATAACGTACAGCTAAAAATAAAAATTACTTTGTGAGAGCACTCAATTTGTAAAAACATACCTAAAATGACATAGAAACTTAAAATAGGAGTATCCTATAGTGTATGATTACAGTTCCTATGTACAATTTATTCATAGCTCCTACCTACCTGAAAGAAGATCGATCTACGTCTGATGAAGCCCATTGGGATGTGGGTGAAATATAACGGCCAAGAATCCGACACCACTGGAGAAAGGAGCCCCAGCGAGGAAGCTTAAAGGAGAATATTACTGTTTTTTTTTTTTTTTTTTTTTTTTTTTTTTTGTTTTTTTTTATGTGAATTTTGTACCAATGGGCATGCACATACTTTTATATATATATATATATATATATATATATATATATATATATATGTTGTAGATCCTAAGTTGAAAACTAAGATGTTCTAGGTAGTTGGTAACAGCTTATTAAGTCTTCAATAGTTTTGCATTTTAATTACATTTCTGTTGTGGAAACGTTTCGGCTATAAGCCATTTTCAATCCAATTGTCTGTATGATTTTGCATTATTTTTTTATATATACATTGTATCTTCAGGTTATGTGCTTGTAAATTTGATATTATTTAATTTGAGGAGGAAATACTATTTTTTATAAAATTGTATGGTTCATGTCTCTATTATTTCATGGATGATATTATTATTACCTCAATTATTACATATTATTTTATATATTTGAGTCTGCTTCTGTAACGGAGGACTAGATGTGCAAGAGTGGTATAATGTATATATAAAAAATAGATATAATGTGTATATAAAAAAATAATGCAAAATCATACAGACAATTGGATTGAAAATGGCTTATAGCCGAAACGTTTCCACAACAAAAATGTAATTAAAATACAAAACTATTGAATACTTAATAAGCTGTTACCAACTACCTATATATATATATATATATATATATATATATATATATATATATATATATATATATTTATATATATATGTATGTATTAAAGACAATTTTTAGAACCAATGTTTTGAGGGACAGGAGTTTGATTCGCCCTTATATGGAGGGAGGAAACGCGCTTACAGAGTAAAGATGAGTAAAGAAAAATATGCCGTACTATATAAAAGGATGAGAAAAATACTACAATAGGATAGGTTAAGTAAGGTTATCTAAAGGGAAGTTTGCTGAAAGGATAGGCAGCTCAAGTCATTATTCACACTGTCTCGTCTTCCCCTTCAATTTACCTATTTCCCATGGGTAGGGGTGACTTTTTCTATCTACTACCTATGGGGGGGGGGCTACCTAACATCTAACACTATCCGTTATCCGTGTATCCTCTCCATGTATCCACTGCCGATGTATCATTTCTAACTACCAGCTGGAAAATTCGAATTGTTCTCTATCCATGAAGTATTTTTAACTATCTAATATTCATGGATTCTCTCTCCAACAACCCTATACTCACGTATTATCTCCAACTGTCCGATATTGATGTATTATTTCGAACTAGGCGCTATCCATGCATCTTCTTCTACCCTCCACTATCCATGTAACATCTCCAACTTTCCACTATCCATTTATCACATTCACCTATCCACTATCCATACATCATCTTTAACTAAGGACTATCCATGCATCATGTTCATCTATCAACTATCTACGCATCATCATCAACTATCCACTATATATACATCATGTTCAACTATCAACTATCCATGTAACATCTCCAACTTTCCACTATCCATTTATCACATTCACCTATCCACTATCCATACATCATCTTTAACTAAGGACTATCCATGCATCATGTTCATCTATCAACTATCTACGCATCATCATCAACTATCCACTATATATACATCATGTTCAACTATCAACTATCCATGTAACATCTCCAACTTTCCACTATCCATTTATCACATTCACCTATCCACTATCCATACATCATCTTTAACTAAGGACTATCCATGCATCATGTTCATCTATCAACTATCTACGCATCATCATCAACTATCCACTATCTATACATCATGTTCAACTATCAACTATCCATGTAACATCTCCAACTTTCCACTATCCATTCATCACATTCATCTATCCACTATCCATACATCATCTTTAACTAAGGACTATCCATGCATCATGTTCATCTATCAACTATCTACGCATAATCTTCAACTATCCACTATCCATACATCATGTTCAACTATCAACTATCTACGCATCATCATCAACTATCCACTATCCATACATCATGTTCAACTATCAACTATCCATGTAACATCTCCAACTTTTCACTATCCATTCATCACATTCACCTATCCTTTCCTATCATCTTTAACTAAGGACTATCCATGCATCATGTTCAACTATCAACTATCTACGAATCATTTTCGACTATCCACTATCTATGAATCATCTTTAATTACTTACTATCAATGCATCATCATCAACTATCCAGCATCCATCTATTCTCTAAGACTATCCTTTATTGGCGTAATATCTTCAACAGTCAACTATTCATTCATCATTTATAACTATCCACCATCCACGCACCTTCTTCGACTATCCATTATCCAAGTGTTTTCTCCATCTATTTACTGCGCCACTCCCTCTAACAACTCCGGCCATGATTGTTCTTCTTAATATCTCCAACTATCTCATTGAGGAACGATTGGTAAAAGTACGATGAACGTCCGTCACCCGTGAATCACCGAAGTAAAGCAACGTCGAGTATGGCCCGTACCTCAATGGGAGGCCGTCCACGTTCTATTTAAATTATAAGAGGTAGGCAAACTGTAGATAGCCCGCTGCTAATAGCCCACCATAGGAAGGAGAGTATAACAAACCTGATTCTTAAGAATATTGTCAAATGACAAAATAATTAAAAGAAAAGTAAGTTTGTTTGATCAACCAGAAACAACTTATTTTGACCTTCACAACATGCCTGTGCATGTTCCTTGCTGATATCTGGGCACTTGTGAGAAAGGAACCTCAATGTTGGCCAAGCTGGTATTGAAAAGATATTGGAACTTGGTGGAAGAGATGATCTAAAATCCTTTAGGGGACTTTACCTTTTCTAGGTATTTTAATGCCCAAAATACAATGGGACCTTATAGGACAAGGTGCACGTTATTTGACTAAGTGTAATTTTAATAATATTAAATGTATTTTTTCCGGTTTCGATATAAGTTTTGTATTTAAGGTCCGCATTTATTACCTATACACAAATGTTAAAAATAGTTAAATAGATAGCTTATATATTTGTATCGTGTATACTCGAGAATTTATTTCAAAAGCAGATATTATAAAATGCCCATAAAAAGTGTAAATTTACTATCAAAAAGTTCAGTTTCATCCCTGCGTTTTTACCCTACAGCTGATAGAAACGCGACGGTAAATGGTAAATTTCGAATTTTTGACATTTATTTCAGGTCCCTGTCAAAAATTAAGTTATCATACAAATATACGAAGAGCATCATCATGCATATTCATCAAGCGTAACGAGGCAAAATCCAATGCGCCGGTTGAAAACACCCCCTGCCCCCCAAACCTCATGGCGGACCGGAGAAAATAATTCCCATCCCTAGGGATGGCCGGAATGAAGTAGCGGCCATAAAAATTTCAGGATCAATTTTCGCCCACTTTCCTAGAAGGGTGGGGGGGGGTCTCCACGTGGCTTTTTCACTTTTCCCGCCAAGACACATTCAGGGCGGGAACCGTAGCCACTACGTGAGCCAAAGAGAGCACACTCTCCTTAATATTTAGGGGCGTGAGGAGATTTGTACCTCTATGCCAAGGGCCATCTGTAACCTCTATGTTACCTTCCTCTCGTGGTGTCATACTTCGCGGAGATATATATTTTTATTTTTTGTTAGAGTATAAACCTATTCCGCTCACGGGGGCATCCTTCATTTTTCTCGACGTCCTGTCGTATTTTGTCTACATTTTTTACCTTTGTATTCACCATAAAGTCGGATATTTGTAGACATTTGTTGTGCTTTTAAGGCAAGGCACTTCACTTACTTGAGATTATTTTTTAAAACTACAATATATCACATCATAATGGAACGAAAAATTCCATTATCTTTCTCACTGAATTTATTTTTTCCAATGAACATACGCATTTTGCTATATAGGTCAAGCGGAAGAATATACGTCCATAAACGAGTATTAGACCTGATGAGGATGCCTTCAGAAATTTGAATTGAAAAAAAAAAAAAGATAAATTCCCGAATTTTGTGATAGTTTCAATATAGGAAAAGCAGACGCATGTTGTCATTGCTATATGTAGAAATAATTTTTTATGACATTCTAAGACAGCCAGGAATTACATTGCGTTTAGTTTTTAAAAAAAAATGAATTATTGCATTGAGAGTTCAATTTCAGAAGTAAATGTTTTCGAATCTCGATTTCAGCAATTTTCTTAAGAGTATGGTATTTCCAACCACCACTTTATCGTCATTCTTTGATGAAATGAATAATTGTAAACGGAGGTAATTTTATTCACTATGTAAATTTTTTTTCATAATCATAATTTTTTATTAAAGCAATTTAACGAGGCTGGTAATCACTAGAGAAAATATAAAAAATATCGAACCGAAAGCAACAATCACAAAATACAACCTGTCAATCAACTCATGTTGATATGTTTGTCCCTAAATAAATAAATCATATTTTACGCAGAGATCTCAAATTTCAAAACCACCCTTGCATTTATCTTTATATAAAATATATTTCCTAATATTAATGACAAATTTATATTTGATAAATATATCAACTATAAATTGTAAAGGACGTAATAAAATGTATGGCGGAGAATTATCGTAATTACTGAAATGTATTAACCCTACACCTTAACTGGATAATAAAACAGGACGTTAAAATTATAGGGAAAAATAGTAACAAAAAATTGACTTGACGAACCAATAAATATAGACAAAAAGTGATAACTAATATTACATATTAAAATGATATATTATTTTGTTTTATTGACAAGCATTAAATGTTAAAAAAATTATAGAATTGAACGACAAAATATTTTAGTTACTACGTCTAATATTTTTCTATCGGATATCGACATTAATGTATGGACTCTGTCAATGTTATAATAGACCGAGAGCCAGCAAAGCACTTTTCATGAAGTGTTTTATGCACCCTGAAATGTTGCTATTATGTACCTCTTAGGTAGATAAATAGGTAAATATGTGTTTCCTGGACATACCTCGGAACACCAGGTACTGCGCACAGGGGAAAGGTGCAAAACAATATTGCCTAAAAGTAGAGTTTTATTCAGAAGCCAACTGTTATTAATGAAAAAAATGGCAAATTAAGGCAATTTTCAAATTAATAATAAATAAGGCAGGCACTTTTAAGGGGGTTAAAATGATAATAATAAAAAAATAACTAAGTACCTAGTTTTCATTTTTAATATTAAATAAAGTGCTTTATTCACGCTGCGATTTAAACAGCGTCTTCAATAAACATATTTGAAAATAATTGCAAAAGGGCAGACAGTTTTGTGGGGTTTAATTATCAGGAAACATGAACATAAATATTGCTTATGATAGACTGCAATACACTGCCTGTAAACGTAAGAGTGCATGAGTCGACCGCGCATTGTGGTTGTTTTCTGTGCTCTCATTGGTTCTTGCTTACATGATCTTGTACAGCTGTTCCGGTTTTAATGGCAGCGCGAATAAAACTCTCATTTAATATTAGAATAAAAACAATTATTATTTTTTTTTACGACTTATACCCCTTAAAAATGTCTGCCATATTTATTATTCATTATAAAATTGCCTTAATTTTGCATTAAAAATAGTTGGCTTCTAAATAAAACTAAATTTTGTACCTTTCCTCTATGCGCAGTACCTGGTGTTCCAAGGTGTGTCCAGGAAACACATATTTACCTTCTTATCTACCCAAGAGGTACATAATAGCAAAATTTCAAGATGCATAAAACAGTTCATTAAAAGTGCGTTGCTGGCTCTCGGACTACAAGCTCATTATAAAATGCTAATGCTAAGCCGTGTATTTGATTTCAGTCTTCACGAGGCCCTTGCAGCCTTCCTATAGATCAGACTTGGTATCATACTGACTGATAGGCTGGGTTATGGGGCAGTATTTGAGCTCCTGAAGAGTTATCAGTACATGCCAAACCGGTAGAGCTGCTCAGAAAAGGATTATTCAAGTGACATAATGGTTGCTGCCAAAATAAATGAAAGTATGATAAAAACCTAGAATGTAGAAATATCCGTATTATATCCGTTCCTTGAAGGTGTAGTCATTAAGGTAGACCACTCCTCGGCGAATAAGTTCGATAATCTAAAGTCGATATATCGATATTATAATATTATTTGATTAGATAAAAAAATCAGTAAAATAATAATGAATGGCCATACGCGCCCTCCTCACTATGTGCGATGACCCCTTTCCACTCAATCAATACACAACTCTCTCTCTCTCTCTCTCTCTCTCTCTCTCTCTCTCTCTCTCTCTCTCTCTCTCTCTCTCTCTCTCTCTCTCACTCTCTCTGTTTATCTCTATCTCGTCCAAACCTCAATTCTCTCCGGCTCAGTCCATATCTCTAATTCCCGCATTTCTTGATTATTTTTGACGAAAATAAATTTCGTAATAATACCGAACTTAATTAAATTTTGTTGGGATCTAGAAACAGATAACATTTCGCATAACACATTTTGGTACTCCGAACAATAATTTTATAAATATGGCTATTCACGGGCTAAACTCTTCATAAATAGAAGTTAAAATTAAGATATATTGTGTTCTCCTAACTCAAACGGTTATTTGGAAAATAGCATTGGAATGCGAAAGCACGTTTTTACTTCCGATGTTTGAACAGTTAAATTGAAATGTGCGTTTAATGGTTGTAATTTTTGTCACCTTGTTACAAGGCTCATTAACTCCAAACACCAAAGACAAAGATTTATTTTAAAACCAAACAAAATCGTTCTATTAACCTTTCTAGGACTAAGTGGGGTGTTTGCGCGGTCTTATTATATTCATTATAGTTTCATTAAAGCTCAATTAATGGATATGATTTCACAGAATATTCCTCCTGGGATTGTTCGCTATTAGTTGATAGGGGTATTAAGAAAAAATGAAATTGTATTTTGGATAATAATTGTCTTATCTCCATTGAGTGGATGTAAGCAGCATGGTTGACAAGCCCGGAAAGATAGGTACGAAGCTTTATTGCACAACATATTTACATCTATCACTAAAATGTCTACTATGCGGTTGGGAGGGTTTGTGGTGTGCGTGTCCATTAAAAAAAAAATGATTTTTTTTTTAGTTTTAAAAAGTATTATATACCTTACTACACATAGAGGGTTTGTTATGTATACCATTACATACATATTAAAACTATACACTCACACATTACTATTAGACATATGACACATTGAAAATTAAACGCAAATATACATTACAAACACTTTACTATTTTTAAGTGAAAGAAGATAGTAAGTGATAAACATTTTATACTCTATAAGCGAAAACATAGTACATAATTTCATATTCATTTATTTATTTATTTATTTGTTTCAGACCCGTAACTTAGGCGATGGTCCCTTTTCAGAAGTCTATAATATTAAAAATCGGTCAAAGTCTAAAAAAAATAATAATGAGACGAAAAAATAATAATAATAATAATAACTAAAAAAAAAATTAATAAATAAAAATAATAAAATATATAATCAACAATATGAAAAAATAAACAAAAATGAGATAAAACAATAAGCAATAAGATAATATAACAAAGTTAAAAAATAAGTGCCTAAAAATAAATAATATAAATACAAATTTTACTTTTGTTCAGGACAAATGTTAATTTAAAGCATGTTGTTGAAATTAAGATTTAAATCGAGATTTTATTATATTTAAATTGAGTTTTTTTAAATTCGAGAGTAAATGTTGTTAGTCTTTAAATGTTGGAGTATTGTGTAGATGTAAGGGCTACCTGGTGATAATATGTCAATTAAGTTATGTGGTATTTGCAAGTTGTTTCTCAGTCTACAGTCTATAAGTATGTGTTTTACTGTAAGATCCTCGTTACAATGCCTGCATCTTGGTCTGTCTGTCTTTTGCATTAGATATCCATGGGTCAGTAAGCAGTGACCAATTCTAAGCCTGGTTAATACTACTTGTTCCCGTCTTGTGAGGTTTTCGTCATATTCATAGTAACCATAAAAGACTATAAATTTAAGTTTGTATGGCAAAAACGAAAGCGATGAATGTACTTACTGATGACGAAATAATTCATAGTACTGCTTCAAACATACCTGAAAATTACAGAAGGTAAAAAAAAACAAAAAAAAAAAAAAACATGAAAGTATTAGTTAGTTATTTTCTGAACATTAGTATTGTATTAATATTCTACCAAATTCCACCGTATTAATATGCTGGAGGACTTCTAGGGTTGTTCGAAAGCTCGATTCGGGGTCTCAGACCGTCTCGCTCTCTGGTCTGTTGTGGCTAATATGTTCAAACATTTATATATATATATATATATATATATATATATATATATATATACACACACACAAACATATAAATATATTTATTTTATTGTAATTTATATTTTTCTGCAAATGAGTAATATGAGACATGGGTGGTGCAAAAATGAGCGTCCTATCACAACATATAAGAGCTATTCAAGCTTTAGTCGATTTTCAAAACTATTGAGTTTTTTTATATAATGAAAAACTGAGTTTTCCGGATTTCTGGTTAATTTATCGTAAATAACGACCACATTTTTAGAATCTACATTACATTTCCAATAAGAAACACCCATTATTGAAGTGTTGTCATCTAAATATCTATACTAAGAGTAACTTTTGAGGTGAAGGCAAACCTCTAACTCGACAAAAATCTGATTAAGAAAATATTGAAAATTTTAAGAAAACACTAATAACAATAGTTCACATCTATAAGCCTTTTAGTACAGCTCCATTGGTATGACAACATTTCAATAACGGGTGTTTTTTATT